>JAPDDM010000228.1:0-71114 GCA_027474115.1 Schizopygopsis malacanthus
TTTTGAAGGCCCTTTATCCATCAATTTTTGGTCTGACCTAGGTTCTCATATATTTGATTCTGCCAATGACGTACATTCTTTTAGTTTAAAAGACATAATTTTTATTATGATAATACTAAAAATAAACCCCTGGAACATACTATAAAAATTATTATTTTATATGGTAAATTTTTCATTCACAAACAAAAATGAGCAAATAGTCACCCATCCTATCTCCTTTATAAAATTTAATTAAACTCACTTCTAAAATCTCTTCATCTTATAAAGAATAAAAAAACTAAGATTCCTAAAATAATTTACAGAGACATATAAATAAAATCCATGTATTTAGATGCTTTCCTTATGTATGATTGTTTGTATATCCTTGTAATGTCATTCAGTTTAATGTTTATTTTTTGTAACAATTTTTATTTTATTATTAATGTCTATACGTTTGTGTTTGTAATTTGTTTAATTTGACATTATCTGTTTATTGGTCATTACTTTATGTATTTGTATATTGTATTTATATTACGCAGCTGTCTTGGATCTAGTGGATGAGAGTGGTAATATGTTAGACTACAATTCATTCACTCTAAAACACGGATTTGCCTGTCATCCAAAGCAATTCTTCACTGTTATTAATGCAATGAAAATATTATTTCGGTTATGAAAATGTTAATGAGATGTTCCCTTTCCTGCTCAAAAATAACTGCTGTCCTTCCTTTGTTATATGTTGGTGATAATGAAATAGAGAATAAAATATGCACTAACACATATATAAGACAATGTATCATCCAGTAATTAAGAAATAAATTCGATCACACATTTGACAAAAACATTGTTAAATATTTCAGAACAGCCTATCTAAAATGTCCTATTCTCCCCAAGGTAAAAGAAATGCAGTTTAAATTATTAAATTATATATATCCCTTCAATACATTTCTGCACTCAAAATGTAATTTTGAAAATGTGCCTTGTTATCTATGCAAACATTGATTTGAAGATACAGAACATATATTTGTACATGTAGTTTGTCTCAGTGTTTTTGGAGAGCATTGCAGGACTGGATGATAGAGAAGCGTGTGATTGCTGATCGTTTCACTCGAACCTTACAAGATATAATGTACAGAATAACCAAAAAGTGCTCTGTTTTCTATGACTTGATTAATATTATATTATTAGCTAAATTCTTTATACATAAATGTCTATATTTTAAATCTACTCCCTTGTTTATTGTGTTTAAAAATGATTTTAAATACTTTTCAGATGCCCTTAGTAAAACTTTTTAATTTGTTTGTTTTAAATGATTTGTTGTAATTTTTCTTTTTTATTATCATGTAATTTTTTTTTATTTGTTTTTTTTATTAATTAATTAATAAATACCATTTGTCTGGAATTAATATGGTATTACTGTGTTGAGCCTTATTTACCAGATCATGCTTTTTGTATACTAATTAAGGCCATTTTGTTTTGGGCTACTCAGATTTTTTTACTCAATAAAAAACAAAAAAAAACATTACACACAGCTCTGTTCTGCCCGAAGTACTCAGAGATACCGCCACAAAGCGTTTGATAGGAACTTAACCTAACTAATTCTCATAAGTAAATTAATAATCATGTTGTCTAATAAGCATCTTGATATGCTACACCTGTGAGGTGGATGGATTATCTCGGCAAAGGAGAAGTGCTCACTAACACAGATTTAGACAGATTTGTGAACAATATTATAGAGAAATAGGCCTTTTGTGTTCATAGAAAAAGTCTTTGATCTTTGAGTTCAGCTCATGAAAAAGGGGGGCAAAAACAAAAGTGTTGTTTATAATTTTGTTCAGTGTACAAAATGCAGGTGTAAGATATTCTGTCATGTAGGTTTGCATCTGATCCATCTTCACTTTTATTCACTTGAGATGTTTTCCTATCTTGTTACTCAATAGAGAGAGAGATCTGTCTTTTACTTTATATTTGCTTCAAGTATTAAAACTGTTTTTGTCCACGTTTTTTTTCTGCTGATTTTTCCTCCGCCATGATTTAATAATTTCAGAATTTTAGTTACGTGAAATATGATGATTGCTTTTGGGGCTTTCCATAATTACATTTATCGATAAAGCTTTTAAATGCCTAATAAACTAAATTTCACCTTACACCTGGCCACCTGTCTGTCTATGTCAGTAACTATTTTAACATTATTTTAGTTTGGTACGTTGTTTTATGGTATTTTGTAGTTTTAAACAGAATTTGGTGCATTTTTGATCATCTAAGTTGGTTTCGCGTCGTGATGATTACGGCATCATTCGCTTGATTCAGTGGAGGGTTTCTTTATTTTATTTTATTATAATATAACAAAAATATAACAAATTTACAGAACAAATTGGCATACAACTTAAATTCAAATTATAAGCCATTATAAACGGATCTTAGACATACAAGTGCATCTCCATTAGGGCTGTGACGGTATTGGATTTTTTTTTTACCGTGGTAAAAAAAAAAAAGAAAAAAAAAAGATGAAGATCATTTTGTTAGATAAGACCCTTCTTCCTCGGCTGGATCGTTTAGTCCTTTGAAGCTGCATTTAAACTGCATTTTGAAACTCACGGACACCATCTAAGTCCACTATATGGAGAACATCCCTGAAATGTTTTCCTCAAAAAATTAATTACGACTGAAGAAAGACAGACATGAACATATTTGATGGCAAGGGGTGAGTACATTATCTGTACATTTTTGTTCTGGAAGTGAACTTCTCCTATAATTAAACTTTTTTTCCCTGCAAGAGTAAATATAATGTGACGTATTATTATCCTAAAAATAAAGTTACTCATATCTTGATACAAGATGTTGGTCATGTCACCCACTGCTAGATCCGTTTCTCATAGAGATACTGTATGCACTAAGCACACATTTTCAACAAATATATTTGTGGAGCACTATAATTTTAATTAACAAAACTATCAGTTCTTAAAAAAGAACCACTATGTTTTATGTCAATACCTGGTAGATATTCTGCAAGCATCTCTTCTCATGCTTCTTTAGACCATTAGACAGCTGCAGCTCATCCAGAACGCTGCTGCCAGGATTCTGACTAGAACCAGAAAATCTGAGCACATCACACCAGTCCTCAGGTCCTTACACTGGCTTCCAGTTACATTTAGGATCGATTTTAAAGTACTTCTACTCGTTTATAAGTCGCTCAATGGCCTAGGACCTAAATATATGTCAGATATGCTCACTGAATATAAACCTAACAGACCACTCAGATCATTAGGGTCGAGTCAGTTAGAAATACCAAGGGTTCACACAAAACAAGGGGAGTCCGCTTTTAGCTATTATGCCGCCCGCAGCTGGAACCAGCTTCCAGAAGAGATCAGATGTGCTAAAACATTAGCCACATTTAAATCCAGTCTCAAAACTCATCTATTTAGCTGTGCATTTGTTGAATGAGCGCTGTGCTACGTCCGAACTGACTGCATTGTATTTTATGTATAATCATTTTCTATTTAACTGTTTTAAATCTCATTTTAAATCAATTTCTATATCATTTTAAAACTCCTTGTTTTATTATTTTTAACTTCTTGTTTTTATTGCTGTGAATGATTATTTCACTTTCTTTTATGTAAAGCACTTTGAATTACCAATGTGTATGAAATGTGCTATACAAATAAACTTGCCTTGCCTTGCCTTCTTTGTAGACTTTGGACAATGGAGCATTTCTTTGAACAAGCTCAAGCACCTTTGGCACAATACTGGTAAAGCCGTCCTTGACGCGCTGGCTTGAACTGACAGTTCATGAATGCATTCGATCAACTTCATCACACAACTGAAAAGTGACAAAAAGAGAAAGTTAATCATTCACATTAACAAAAAAATTACAACTAGATATTCTAATATTCTTTGTTGCCATTTCCCTTTAGTAATATCACTGTACAAATATTTCTAAGCTTGAATGCACACATATTTGTTTCCCTGAAGGCTCAGAAAATTACACTATTTTTTACAAAAGAGTTAAATATAAATGATCATTTTAGCATACTGTTTGGTTTATATTGGCATTCAATATTTATTTTAAGCTGAGAACGGATAAAAAATCGGAGATCACTGACCCTGAGGGTTTTTTTAAGAAAGGGTATCTTCTCCACAGTCATTCCATCTCTTATCTCCCGTCTTAGCCATGCAAATTTTGCCCACATTAGGTCTTTGACCACCAAGATGTCTGGTCGCACCTTGCTGTACTGGATATGCAGGACATTCACATGACCCTCAACAGATGATGCATCCTAACCAATGACAGCAATTGCCTATTGGATCAAATTTAAAATCATATTTAATAATCCAATAATTTTGCTGCCGTCTCATTGTTTTGAGGTAAGAGGGCCCCGGATGTTTTCTTTCTTTTCAGATAGAAATTACATAGAAACTGTGCTGCTGTGGTTTTCTATTTCAGTTTACAGAGCGTGCAGACTTTAGATCAGGTCAGATTTTTTGTAATATCAGCTGAATATGAACAGTGTGACAAATTGACACATTTCTTGCAAATCAGCTAATTTATGTAATTGATTAAGTTGATGCATCGTTCCAGCCCTTCTTAACTGTATCGTACAGCATATTATAAATATAAAATCTCCAAATTTTGAACGTTTAGCACAGCATGTTAACTGAGTTTCTTTGTGTGTGCTGCTTGGTCACCCTGCTTTCTAAGATATCAGCATCAGGCATAAACAAATAAAATATCGGTCAACCACTAAACACAGGAAAAATATAATACAAAATACTCAATGTTATACTTACAAGTTTGTTGATAGGATTCTGCTGGCCCTGGTTCTAGTGTTATTGTTACCACTTCCTTCATCTCCTGTACAAATTTGTTAAACTTGGCCTGTTTTTTTAAAGGAGCCTTGAAATAAATATTAAGACCATGTTCTCTGTGAGGCCACACGCTATTGTTTCCCCATCCACCTAATTTTCTGAAAGAAAAAAGTTAAATGATCAGTGTGAGCTCGAGGATTTAACAGCAACAATAAAATCTATGTATTTTTCAATGGACATTTATCAGTATAAAAACTGTTTGATCAAGGTGGAGCTAAACTCTGCAGGAGAGTGGATCTCGCGGGCCAGAGTTGAAAACTTCTGTCACTGGGCCAGTACCAAAGCTAAAAGGTACTAATACGTACACTACTAACAGAGATGTACTTTTTTTCTCTGAGAGTGTACAGTTAGAAGCTAAATTATTTAAATTAGCAGCTCAAAGACTAGAAACTTATTTCACGAGTTTAACGTTACCAGTTTTGAGAAATAATGGTAAACATATTTCACTTGCTGTCCTTGGAAGGGCTCGATGCTGACGTAACGTTAACTCCTCGATCTGCAGGACAAATTATTAGAACTCACATGGACTTAAGTTTAGAACGTTATTCAAATATGTACCAAATACAACTTATATATAAATAATAAATCAACACGGATGATATTCGTAAATTATATAATTTCAGACTGACTAACGTTTGGTAGGAGAAGCGTTAAAATAAAACGGGACAGGCGTTCGCTCGCATCCGGAGTGAACACAGGTAACGTTAGAGTAATGTTAACGTTAGTAAGACAATTCTGGGAAACTATTTTTTTTTATCTGTGGTTAAAACCGAGTCACACAAAACACGATGGATTTGAACCATTTGTATGGCCGTTTCAACGCTGTTGTGAAGAAGAGATTGTGCACCGTACGTCAGTTATTCGACATCATGGCTGTCTCACTTCAGGCATTGTCGACGGAGGATCTTCTTGAAAAATTGAAAGAAGCTGGAATACGTCACTGAAGATGAAGAACAGAAATTTAGTGGTAAGTTTAGTAGTAACGTTACTGTGAAAATCCGTTTGTTCCCTTTCGATTCCTGTTTACTTGACTTTGTGTCTGTGACGTTGGCTATGCACGTTACGTTAACGTTACCTGACGCGTGAGGGAAACCATTCTTTGAAAACACTTTTTGGCCTGACAAAACCATCCCATTGCTATTGCATTTTAAGCGTGTTGTTATTAAAATTATTTTATTTAGCCAGACATGAAGACATAACTTTTCGCATAACTTAACGTTAACATTACTCGACTGCAAGACAGTGATCGAGACTCTTCTTCGCGCTCTTAAAATGCACCGCGCGGGCTACAATCCCATTGGACGACACAAATTTAAAGAAGGCCGGCCGCGGAAATGCGTACATGAACTTTGAAGCAAAGTAAACTATACTACTATAATACTCCATATAATGTTACATAAACGTGAAATGGTTTTGTCTACATTGTGCTTTTGCTAAGAAAGATGAGTACATGTATTCTCTAACTCTAAATTAAAAATAAAACTTATATCAATTCAAAATTACAATTAGAAATACAGGCCTACTTTAATACATTCGTTTTATGTTTAAAAGTTATTATTAATAACATATGCATAATCAATAACATGGCATGTGCTTGTGTACTGTTCACAACTAACGTTAGTCAGTAAAGATGTAACGTTACGAGGGCTCTTAAATATATTTGGTTATTTTGTGCCTCTCTTCCAAATAACCAACAACTCATGAAAATGATTATCTTGCTTTGTTCAATCTATTTTGGGTGACCATTTCATACACGTTGGCTTACTCATTTTGTGACATGAGTGATTGTACCTTTATTTGGGGACGAAATGGTCCAAACAGGGACCCTCTGACAGTTGGAAACATATTTGTACCTTTTTTTTCCCTTAAATGGTACACATAAGTACCATAAGGTGCAACTATGACCCATTGAGGGTACAACTTCACCATTTGTACCCTAAGTGTTTGCAAACGGACCCCAACCGTACCCTTTTTTCTGACAGTAGAGCATGTCATTCCTAAATCACACATTTACAGAAAAGTAACAATTTCAATTAAATTATCAGTTTTTCAGGCGTTAATTTCAATAATCATGGCTTTAAGGTGGATAAGTGAGTCAGGTTTAAAAGAAAGGTTTTATTATGCTCAGACTATAGTTATGCTCCCTTGAGTATTGAAGCAAAATATTCAGTCACCAGTATAGAAATGACAGTATCATATAATAGATATGAAATTAAAGCAATAATAAAATAGTAATGCAAAGATGGTAACATCAGTGGTAAATGGAAAACAAAGGAAGACATATGTATTCAATACAGACACAAGTATCCAGACTTAGAATAGGCCACACTGGACTTAATAAATCAAAGACGTTCATGTCTAAGCATCCAACAGGTCTCTGTGATTGGTGTGGAGGAGGAGAAACGCTTGAACATGTCATCATGCATTGTGGAGGATAGACAACAGTTATTAGAAGAGTTTAGAAAGAAAGGAGAGTATGATATTATTATTATGAAATACTTATTAAAGGGAGGCCATATTAGAGCTGCTTTATTAAAGTTCTTGGAAAACACTGGTTTAATTAAAAGGATTTGAGTGTTTTTGTTTCCTTTTGGCTTTTTAATTGATCTTTTCTGTCATTAATAAACAGAAATAAAGAAGAACAAAATATACAGTTAAAAGTAAACAATATCAAATATCACACAGTTAAAGGCACCAAATATAAACAATGTAATAATTTAAAAAGTGAATGAACCAATGAATTGAGTTTACCTTAATTAGTTTTATGTTCTAGTTCTGTGTTTGTTTATATGAATCATGATTCATCACAGATTAATTAATAAATGATGTTGTGATAGTTGTAAATGTCTCAATAGCTGATCGTGTCGTTTGCTGAAGTCTGTTGATGTAACCGAATCAAAAATATAATAAATTATAATAATTCACAGTGTTGAATTCCATGAAATTAGACTGTAAATGATATTAAATGGTGTTTGAGTTCCCCTGGTGGTGTAAATATTGCAGACGTTTGGTATTTTGTCCCTGCGCATGCACCGTAGTTCATCAGAAACATCCAACAGGATTATGTGAGCACTGTGGAGAAGAGGAATCAGTAGAACATGTTATATGTGTTTGTCAAAAGTATACTAATGAACGAGAAATAATGAAAAATGAACTTAGAAAGATGGGAGTGGATGAATTAAAGATTAAAATATAGTTACTCGTGGATTAGAGAGTTTATTTCTTTATCTCAAGAGAACAGAGCTGTTTTTCATGGAATGGGTAAACTCTGGTCCACACTCCAATACAGTAGGTGGCGATAATGCACCTTAATGTTGGTGCTACCAGCCATAAAATCAAAGAAGAAGAAGTAGTTCATCAGAAAACGATCGAAGCTACAATGGGTAAGCCACCTTTTCTCTCCCTCCTGTATATTGGTTATTAAATTAATGTAATTTCTATGATTGTAACTGTTTGGTAATGAGTATATTAAGAGAAAAATATACTATGTGTTAGATGTGCTGCACGTGTGATGACAGTTTGATGTCATGATCTTCAGCAAGATGTATCGAGTTTTTTTCCCCATCAATGGCTAAAACACAAAATAAATGTTTTTTATTTAAATTCATGGGCAATTTTTTTAATTTTTATTAATTCGTGTGTATGATTGTTTCAGTGTTTGGAGTCACTATAAATATTATAATAAAGTGAGATGATCTGCTGCTGATCCTGAATGTCTTGTTTAATTAGTGTTTATAGTCTGAGACTCATCAATATTAATAAAGCTGCTGAAAATACTCTTTATTTCATGATAATAGACCCTGTTTTCACCTCATTCATTATGCTGATCTCCTGTAAATTGCCAGTTAAAGTTAATTTAATTCTTATCATCAGACTTAAACTATGCAGTCACTATTGTGATATCTACAAGATACAGATGTCCTAACAGCATTTATTTCATTAGTCTGTGTTAAACTGTTTAATGTAAACCAAAACAAAAGTAAAAACCAATGAACAAAACTTTAAACTCTGATGGAAGGAATTATGGAAACGCTGATTTATTTCTTGGTGACATAACTGTACTTCTGATTATTCTTTTGATTTTATTCTTAAAATTGTAATATTTGTAAATATTAAATGCAAAAATCTAACAGACAAACAGAAATGGATGTGTGAATTTGTATTCAGATATTTTACTATAAATAGAGAGAATGAGAATAAGCTTTATTGTCAGGTCTGTTTACACATACGAGGAATTTGCTATAGTGACAGAAACATGAATGCGGGTTATACATTTACATTTATGCATTTAGCAGACGCTTTTATCCAAAGCGACTTACAGTACATTCAGGTTATGCATGTTCCCTGGGAATTGAACCCACAACCTTTTGTGCTGCTAACGCAATGCTCTACCACTGAGCCACAGGAACACAGCCAGCAGGTAAACATAAATGCTTAGTAGAAAACAGGGTTTCCTCGGGTACTTAAAAAGTCTTAAATAACGTTTTCCTAATAAAAGGCCTTAAAAAGTCTTAAAATGTCTTAAATTCAGATTCAATGGATCTTAAATATTTTTGGTCAGATTACCGCTAAAATATATTTTTCAGTCTGGCGGACCCAGTGTCTTTACAGTAGGGGTGTAACGATTCACTCATTTTCTCGACGCATCGATTACAAACCCAGACGATGCATCTCGCTCTCGAAACATGGATTTTTGAATCGTCGATTTCGGACAGTAATCGATTTAAAATGCTAAGAATCGAATGAATCGGGATTTCTACAACGATTCAATGCTTTCAAAATATATACACATTAAATTACTACAAGCACAAATTAATGGAGACCTTAAACAGTGTTCGTGCCTCACATCTCTCCTTCACGCGCTCCACTATTAACCGTCTGTCACAGGATTGTGTTCGTCTCACTGATACATTTGTTGAGCAGCTGATGTGTGAGCTCTTAGTACTCGTGGCCAGTAATGCTATAGTGATGTAGTTTTACTTTTCTGTAGTTTTTCAATGGCTCTCGGTCATAACGACTACATTACCTGAGCAGTCGAAGGCTGTGTATTTATTGCATGGACGGAGCAAAAATGTAAGTGTGTAAAGCATGCGCTCAATTCCATTGAATGATAAATGTGTTTTAACAATGTCGTTTAACCGAATGTACGAAGAAAACTGTTCAAATAACCACAGCATTAACAACAACCTTGAAATAAGAGCGCGAGGTTTATCTAATAATCAGATGCTTGAAAGTAGCGTTTGTTGTCATAGCAAACAGACATCGGCACTTTTTCTTTCAGAATCATCATTCATCGATGGAGAGGAAAAGTTACATACTATAGCATTTTATTTTATGAAAATGAGATAAAGAAGTTTTCACACTGAAAGAGAAGTGATCTCTGGCTCAAAGAACAGGCCAGACTATATCTGCAGCTGAGCTGAATAAAAAGCAGAATGAACTGATGAAACATTAAGACAATAAATACAATTTATGAATGATGCAGTGCTAATTGACATATCAATTATTACAGTACAGAAACTATAAAGTATATTTTCTACCTTATTCTGTGCAGAACATTTAAATAATTGTTTTGTAGTATAAAACAATTATAAAATTTAAATAGGAAAATATATAGATTAGAAATGATTGATTATTGTCCAGCAGTGTATTTGATTTCTAATAGCAAAAAAAAAAGTAAGAGATAAGAAAATAATGTATTGTAAAAAATTATAATAATACGTACGTACATAAAATTATTGTATTTGACTTTTCTTTCACTTCTGAAATGATGGCTATGCCCCTGGTGTGACAAAATGTTAGCCTATACATAATACTTTTAAAGCTCTTTTTTAATCTTGGTTCACATACATTTCTACATATGCCATGTCACGCCATAGCATCATGAAACTAGCATCTAACAATGGACAAAAGTTGTAGTTTTTTTCCTCTAATCTACGGTAATCATAAAAAACTGTGGTGTAATTTGCCCTCTGACTAAGCATTTAAAGAATCCTGTGAATGCACTTAAATAATGCAGAATCGTTAATCCAATCGAATCAAATTTAATTGTGAATTGAATCGTTATGAATTTGCAAAAATCGCTCTTGAATCGATTCGCTGTCTACCCAAAGATTCACAGCTCTTCTTTACAGTCATTGGACAGACCGAAGACTTTGTCTGCGTCTCAGTGTGCATACTATCCATCCTAAATTATATGTGTAGAAAAATACCTGAAGAGTTGTAAAAAATGAAGTGGAAAATTAAAACAATAAATAATATAGGGGAGACTTTCTGTCTCCAGGATACAAAATAGGGACTGAAACTCAAATGTTCAAATGATGTCACTTCCTGGATGTTGCCATTAAAAAGAAAATGCTTTAAAAAGGAATAAATAAAAGGAAATTGTGTTGAGTTAAAAATACTGGCCAGTTTTAGTTTAGTTTTTATTTTTAGAAAAGAATATAAATGTTATTATTATGTTTATAATATAATTTTATAATTGTGGATTTGATTAAGCATCAAATAGTTCTCACTACTGAAATTCTGGATATAACTGTATTTTCTAATATAGATAATTGTACCTTATTTTGTAAAAATGTGTCAAAAATATCATAATTTGGTGTAGCTGTTGTCTGCTTTCACTTCACATTATTTAATTATATTTTTACCTTTTTTAACTTTAATTTCAGACCTAATGGAGGAGAAACAACATCATGTCAAAACAGGTGAAACAACTCACTCTCACAGACTGAAAGAGTTTCTTTACTGAAAAGAAGAGACAAGAAAAGTTTCACCTGCACTCAGTGTGGAAAGAGTTTGACAAACAAACAGAGTCTCGAGTTGTTCACATGAGGATCCACACTGGAGAGAAACCATTCACATGTGATCAGTGCGGGATGAGACTCACAACCTCATCAAGCCTTCAGAGACACATGAAGATCCACACTGGAGAGAAACCGCATCAATGTGATCAATGTGGAAAAACATTTTTGAGGGCTTCAAACCTGAAGAAGCACCTGAAAGTTCATTCAAAGGAGAAACCGCATTCATGTTCTTTATGTGGAAAGAGTTTTTCACAACTGTACAGTTTAAAACTACATCAGAAGATACACACTGGTGTGAGAGAATATATGTGCTTTGAGTGTGAGAAGACTTTTATTACAGCTGATCATTTGAAACAGCACGAGAGGATCCACACTGGAGAGAAACCTAACAAGTGTTCACACTGCGACAAGAGATTCACTCATTCAGGACATCTGAAATCACATGAGAGGATTCACACTGGAGAGAAACCGTATCACTGCACTGCATGCGGGAAGAGTTTCACTCATGCATCTTCTCTATGGAAACATAAAATAAACAATCACATGAAGTAGTTTATCTTCAGGTTCTGTGCTTTCAGGTGCTACACCGCATCTCTTCCATATTAATCTGTCATAAGAAACATCATCTAAATTAGTCACAGTGAATAAAGTTCATCTTCAAGACCAGCGGCTTCATCTGTAAGATTCAGACCAACTTAATAATAGAGTTCCTCCCCTAAGAACAATATCTAAAGTTGTATTATTGTATAGAACTTTGCTTTATGATATTAATTATGTTATTATGCTTTATTATGAGTTTTGTTTTGTTCAAAATGTTCTTTTTGTTTAAAAACTGTTGTTTTTAAAACTGTTAGTTAATTATTCCGCTTAGGGTGTGTTTTACAATTAGTTAGTAGTCCGCTTAGTGTACAAAATGCAGGTGTAAGATATTCTGTCATGTAGGTTTGCATCTGATCCATCTTCACTTTTATTCACTTGAGATGTTTTATATCTTGTTACTCAATAAAGAGAGAGATCTGTCTTTTACTTTATATTTGATCCAAGTATTAAATGTTTGTTGTCTGCTGATTTTTCTTGCGTCATGATTGAATAATTTCATAATTGTAGTTACATCTAAAGACCATGAAATATTAGGATTGCTTTTGGGGCTTTCCATAATTACAGTTCTCCATAAAGCTTTTAAAAGCATAGTAAACTAAATTTCACATCACACCTGATTATCTGTCTGTCTACATCAGTAAATATATAAACCATTTTGATACGTTTTCTATATATATGTATTATTTATTTTAAACAGTATTTGGCGCGTTTTTGATAATCTGCCGTTGGTTTCGCCTCGTGGTGATGACGTCATCATTCGCGCTTCAGTGGAGTTTTCTGAGGTGAGCAATATTGCACGTAATTTGTAAAATACACGTTACTTCTTTTGTTTAATCAATATTTTTACGGTGTAATTTCTGAATAGTTTTTATCAGTCTCAGTGCTATTTGTGTGCCTGCTAACATTTATAGCTAAAGAAGGTTTTGTCTTTTTTCTCTTCACATACAAAACGATAAGAGGAAACTATTTTGTTGTTATAAATGTTGTATATTTAGATTCATGTGGACAAATCATAATGTCCGATGAAGACAGTTGACAATGTCTTTATGCTAGTGGTATTTTGTTCTGTATCACTTGAGAAATTATTTTTCAATAGAGCACTTTAATGGTCTTTCAGTAAATATTGTGACTCAAACAATCAGTTTCTATCAGCAAATACTCAGAATAAAGAGAGATGATCTGCTGCTGATCCTGAATGTCTTGTTTAATGAGTGTTAATAGTCTGAGGCTCATCAATGTTATCAGCAGCTGAAAATACTCTTTATTTCATGATAATAGCTCCTGTTTTCACCTCATTCATTATGCTAATAACTTCAGATCCGTTAATTGCCACATTAAGCTAATATTATAATGCTGCAAAATTAACTTTTGACGATTTGAACAATACGATAAGTTATTGCGCCATTAGAAGATGTAACTAACCAAGTATAAATTATTTAATTACTTAAAATTAATTAATAAATTACTTATAGAAATTAAAGGTATTTTGTTGTTGACACAGGGCCTTAATCCAGGCACGGCACCATAATTGTTTCTCTATACCCTATGACCGGCTAAAGGGCTAGACCAATATGTGGTATAAGAAAATAATCCATATAAAAACATGTTTTTTTTTATATAAAAGCTTATGATACACACCACATTTAACAGAAGTTAACGCGGGAAGTAGGGGTGCTGGCCCAAGAAAAAATGGGGTCTGGGGGGTGCAGTGTTAAAAAAATAATAGCTTAAATGAAAATGTTGTTACAGAAAATAAATACAAATAATTGTATTAATTTGTTTATTCATTAAAATTAATATAAAAAATAAGCTTAAGCCTACAAGACAATAAGCAACAGTAAAACATGAATTCAGTCGAATCAAATTGATTGTGAAAGTCGTTTCAACTTAAACTGACTTAGGAAGTAGTTTGTTGCCATGCCTTTTTTAATCATATTATTACTTGTAACACGTCTGTACCCAAATCAAGAACTGATGACCATTTCTTCAGCCATTGCAAAGATACAGCAGAGAAAGACCGAGAGCGTCTATTTACCTCAGCAGCCAATCTCACATTCATCTTTACATCTTTCTTATTCTGGGAACAATATTAATGCTTAGTTAAGATTGATTTAGTATTACTCTTAATGAAAAAAATCCCACACACAACATCAGCAATACTACAATGATAAAGTAGCTTATATTAAACAAAACAACTTTTATTAACAGAAGGAGTAAGCAACCCAGTCTCATATAAAAACGTACCCTGACTACGTTGGTCCAAAGTGCAAAACGTAGAGGGGTTAAAATAATGGCTCTTGAATTGTATGACTGTTACATTTTTTTTGCCTATTCTTTTGCGTCCAAGTCACGTGACTTTCAAGATGAGAACAAAAAACATGGCAGACATTTCTCTAATTTTTAGTGCAAAAATCTATATTTTGAGTTAGTTTCTGCATAAAAATAAGTTTTGATTACATTTCTAGCGAGAAATATATATTTTATTTTCATAATATTCACTCAGTGAATGTACATAATCACTCGCTTGGTCGTTGTTGCGAAGATTTTTCAGATCTCGCCAGAATAATGTGAAACTGATACGTTTTGGTTGCTATGGACGCTGCTATCGCCTAGCATAGACGTGGCCCCAGATTCCACATACTTGCGATCCCCGCCCACTATATGCGGAGTTGTATATGTCTGAGATTGATTTGCTGATCAACACATTAATCCGTGGCAGCGGGAGAAACTAATGTTGACAAAGTGACAAGTTACGATCGGTCCGCTTGAAATCTACCGGATCCTCTGTGCATTTAACTTCCTGTGTGGTGCGATCTCATTGATGGGTGGGTGTTGACGCGTCAAGGCCCCACGAAGAAGAAGAAGAAGAATAACTTTTAGCTTGGAATCATTGTTAGTCCAAGAATATGGTGTGTTATTCGTGGGTGTTATTTGTGGTATTACTCCTCGATCACGATATTTCAATAAATAGCCAGGTAGCGTTCCACTGATGACGTTTCTTATGACATACTCAGTGCTGCCACCACGTGTCTGGTCTTAGTAATAACTTATTTCTGGTGTATGATCAAGTTTTTCTCTGCATGGAGGTTAATTAATTGTATTTATATTATTGGAAGTATGCAGTATGCAATATCTATCTATCTATCTATCTGTGTGTGTGTGTGGGCTGGTAAACCCTACGTTATGGGGACAAAATGTCCCCACAAGGATGGCAATATCCGAAATCCTTGTCCGTGTGGGGACATTTTTTGGTCCCCATGAGGAAACCAGCTTATAAATCAGACTAAGTGATGTTTTTTAAAATGTAAAATTGCAGAATGTCTCCTGTGATGGGTAGGTTTAGGGATAGGGGCAGTGTAAGGGGATAGAATATACAGTTTGTACAGTATAAAAAACATTACGTCTATGGAAAGTCCCCATAAAACATGGAAACACGACTGTGTGTGTGTGTGTGGCCTGGTAAACCCTACATTATGGGGACAAAATGTCCCCACAAGGATGGCAATATCCAAAATCCTTGTTCGTGTGGGGACATTTTTTGGTCCCCATGAGGAAACCAGCTTATAAATCAGACTAAGTGATGTTTTTACAGTTTGTACAGTATAAAAACCATTATGTCTATGGAAAGTCCCCATAAACCATGGAAACACAACGTGTGTGTAGGTGTGTTTGTTTTTATTACATGGTGGGGTCCTCAACAGGTTAGCACACTCACATAGTGGGGACCAAAAACATAGTGGGGACCAAATCCCCGGTCCCCACAACGTTTTGCTTGAAATAGGCTCAGGAGTCGTTGCTGATATGCCTAGTGCAGTTTTTTTCTTTATCCCCTCCATGAACAAAAACCGGATTTCTGTGTGTGAGTGTGTGTGGCAGCGCTACTCTACAGCGCCCCTGTAGCCTGGCCGCGGAACTGCAGCTTTACACACACACATATGACGTAATATATGAAGATACACACATTATCAACTGCTAATGCGCAAATCGCTAAATCAAATGACAAAAAAACACTTTAAGAATGTACTATCCCGTTACCAGACACTGTTTACAGATAATTATCCTACTTGTAAATATTATATTAGATAATTCAATAAATATACATCACAAATTCGATTTTTTTTTAAGAATATTAAGGTGATGGAGATTTCTAATGAGATTAATTAACGTTAATGTTGTTATCAGAATCATAATTTTTGAATGTGGCGAATATACTATTGAATTTAAATTACACGTCGTTATGTAATTTAAAGTGTTTACTTGTACGTGTTATTATTGCGTATGGAAAATTGTCCTAATTCAATGTTGTTAAACTGCTGCGTGGCGGGAAATTGTGAGACCGCGTGACCTCTCTGAATCACTGGAACCGGAGGAGCGACGAGAGACGACCTGTAAAAATGAGACGGAGAAGAATAAAACCATTAAAAGAAGCGGAAGATCATGTTGTCCGTTGCAGTGACAAGACCGACGCACCGGAGGTCAAACACATAAACGATTGTAAAGGTAGGTTGGTAGAAAACGTCTAGATGTTGTTGTGACTGGATTTCTGAAAGCTAATTATCGTGATTAACTGCTAACGTTAGGGCACTATAACCTTATACGTTACATATCATGGCCATGAATTGGGAAGTCGTTCCCATGAATGAATTGTGAAATTATTAACACCAGGGAATAAAATAGGAAATTGTGGCCACGAATAAACCAGGCATCGAATGATTTCTTAGTTTTTGTTACCACGATGTAGCATAGGGCCTAACAGTGTTGTATAGTAAAGGCCTAACCTAGGTATTGTCAGCAGGGCGCGTGTTTTAAATGGTATTTGTGTTAAATTCACAATTATCACAGATTTTTAAATATGATATTAAGTGATTTAAAAAACTTCAAGTGTAAAAAATACTGTAGTAAGTAACCATGATTATTTTCGTAAGTAAGGGATCTGGGTCCATTGGAATATGAAGGTTATTGTGTTTACTAGATATCAGATTAGTTGTCATATTATATTTGCTCATTCATAAATGCTTATTTTTTTAGCAGTTTTAAATTGCTCTTTGTGATAGTATCAATAAATGTATTTTAAAATTCAGTAGTCGTGAAAGAGTTAACATGAAGATATATTGTCAAATGGTGTAGAATACACTGGTTAAACTATTACAAAGCATAAAAGTGAACTAAAGTTGGCTAACTATAAATGTATTAGTTACATGTCTACAAGGGATTGTATTAACAATTGTATTTACCCTCCACCCCCTTTCAGGTCGTGGAGTGTTTGCCTTAGTTCCTTTTATCAAAGGAGATTTTGTAGTCGAATATAGGGGAGAAATTATCACCTTAATTGAAGCCGAACTACGAAGAGAAGCCAATCAAGACACTTTTTTTATGTTCGACTTCATCTGGCAGAACAAGAAGTGGTGGTACTTTTTTTTTTTTATATATATATATTTTTTTTATCAATACATTTTAAAATTACAATAAAAAAGAGCAATTTTCTTTTTTGTTCAAGTCCAGATTTGTGTTTTTATGGTTTGTTAAGCTAAATTTACATTTTTGTTTCCTGAAGCATTGATGCAACTCAAGAGGATGGCACCCTTGGCCGCCTTATAAATGATGATCACATAAATCCAAATTGTACAATGAAAAGGATTGTCGTTGAGGAAAAACCCCGTTTGTGCCTATTCGCTGCAAGAAATATCATTCCTGGAGAGGAACTCACATATGACTATGGAGGAAGTGACTGGCCTTGGAGAAAGGTTTGGCAAAATTTGACTACTTTTATAATTTGTACAGTAGAGGGAATGGAAAGTTTTTAATTAAAGACTCAATATGTGCATTTTTAGATTAAAATATTTAGAGAAATTAGTGTTTCACACACGTACTTGGTGATTTTAATCCTGTCCGAATCTCCCATATCTGTTTTTCTCACACAACCTCTTTAATAATTCCAGAGCAAATGACCTACTGTTTTTCAGCTAACTCAGTGATCCTCTGAGAAAACTAATCCCGTCCGAATGCTATGTCTGTGATTGCGGGCAAATTTGTTAAATTTTTTTCCCACAACGTGTTTCCTTTTGTGTTTTGGCCAACGTGAATTACCATAGACACTCTTACCTCGCGCACATTTGATATATTTGCCTCCCTGCAAAGAAGAAATAATAATAATAAAATCAAGAGCCAGATCACGTTCAGATCACTGTTAAGACTGGCTATTGTAATATCAGCGTCAGGTAAAATTATTCGCGTTAATTTCTGCACTCACTTACATAATGTTTTAATTACATATGTACCTTTATGAAAATTAAACATGGGTTTACTACAAATAAATAACTAAAGTAAAAGTAAAGTAACCACACATTAACATGGTTTTGCTATACTAGCCATTTAGCTTCACCATGGTATTTGTGTGATTATGGTAATCAATCCGAATGATACGCATACAGACCACGTGATCTCTGAAACACCCAGATGTACAAAACAGACCCTCCCACCTCTGTAATAAACACGAAGATGTTAGTCCCGTCCGAATTGGTACATGAAAATTGCAGACGTCAGGTGATAAGAATCGAAACTCAAACGTAGTTTAGAAAACTAGTCCCGTCCGAATAGGGCTTTACACACTGTTTCTAGTGTAATGTACGTAGTGGGGACCTGTAGATTTAGGAAAGCCGTATAAACCCTTTGGTACTAAACACACACACTTCACAGGTTTAGCATAGTGGGGACCTTGTTTATTAAGTGATGATTTGTAACTATTTGCTTTTTTATTTAAAAACTTTATTATAGCCTCCATGCAAGGATGATGACAACATGACGGCCATAGAGAACTGCTCTGGGGATTCTGTAACTACTGCAGGCACTTCACAATTCACAGTTCAGGTATGTGTATTTATTATCTCTGTCTGTCTGTCTGTCTGTCTGTCTGTCTGTCTGTCTGTCTGTCTGTCTGCCTATCAGTCTTTTTGTCTGCCTATCAGTCTTTTTGTTTGTCTGTCTGTGTCTCTCTGTCTGTCTGTCTATCTGTCTGTCTCTCTTTGTCTGTCTGTTTCTATCAGTCTGTCTGTCTATCAGTCTTGTCTCTTGTCTGTCTGTGTCTTTCTATCTGTCTTTTCAGTCTGTCTCGTGTCTGTCTTTCAGTCTTGTCTGTCTTTCAGTCTGTCTCTTGTCTGTCTTTCAGTCTTGTCTCTTGTCTGTCTGTGTCTGTCTGTCTCTTGTCTGTCTTTTAGTCTTGTCTCTTGTCTGTCTGTGTCTGTCTGTCTCTTGTCTGTCTGTGTCTGTCTTTCAGTCTTGTCTCTTGTCTCTGTCTGTCTTTCAGTCTGTCTCTTGTCTGTCTGTCTTGTCTGTCTGTCAATCAGGCGCAATGCACGCATACAGACCACGTGATCTCTGAAACACCCAGATGTACAAAACAGACCCTCCCACCTCTGTAATAAACACGAAGATGTTAGTCCCGTCCGAATTGGTACATGAAAATTGCAGACGTCAGGTGATAAGAATCGAAACTCAAACGTAGTTTAGAAAACTAGTCCCGTCCGAATAGGGCTTTACACACTGTTTCTAGTGTAATGTACGTAGTGGGGACCTGTAGATTTAGGAAAGCCGTATAAACCCTTTGGTACTAAACACACACACTTCACAGGTTTAGCATAGTGGGGACCTTGTTTATTAAGTGATGATTTGTAACTATTTGCTTTTTTATTTAAAAACTTTATTATAGCCTCCATGCAAGGATGATGACAACATGACGGCCATAGAGAACTGCTCTGGGGATTCTGTAACTACTGCAGGCACTTCACAATTCACAGTTCAGGTATGTGTATTTATTATCTCTGTCTGTCCGCCTATCAGTCTTTTTGTCTGTCTGTCTCTCTTTGTCTGTCTGTTTCTATCAGTCTGTCTCTTGTCTGTCTGTTTCTATCTGTCTGTATCTTGTCTGTCTGTCTGTTTTTATCAGTCAGTCTGTCTGTCTATCTGTGTCTCTCTGACTGACTGTTTCTATCAGTCTGTCTGTCTTTCAGTCTTGTCTGTCTGTCTTTCAGTCTTGTCTCTTGTCTGTCTGTCTTTCAGTCTGCCTATCAGTCTTTTTGTCTGTCTGTCTATCTGTCTATCTCTCTTTGTCTGTCTGTTTCTATCAGTCTTTCAGTCTGTCACTTGTCTTTCAGTCTTGTCTGTCTGTTTCTATCAGTCTGTCTGTCTGTCTTTCAGTCTGTATCTTGTCTGTCTGTCTGCCTATCAGTCTTTTTGTCTGTCTGTGTCTGTCTGTCTCTTGTCTGTCTGTCTGTCAATCAGGCGCAATGCACGCATACAGACCACGTGATCTCTGAAACACCCAGATGTACAAAACAGACCCTCCCACCTCTGTAATAAACACGAAGATGTTAGTCCCGTCCGAATTGGTACATGAAAATTGCAGACGTCAGGTGATAAGAATCGAAACTCAAACGTAGTTTAGAAAACTAGTCCCGTCCGAATAGGGCTTTACACACTGTTTCTAGTGTAATGTACGTAGTGGGGACCTGTAGATTTAGGAAAGCCGTATAAACCCTTTGGTACTAAACACACACACTTCACAGGTTTAGCATAGTGGGGACCTTGTTTATTAAGTGATGATTTGTAACTATTTGCTTTTTTATTTAAAACTTTATTATAGCCTCCATGCAAGGATGATGACAACATGACGGCCATAGAGAACTGCTCTGGGGATTCTGTAACTACTGCAGGCACTTCACAATTCACAGTTCAGGTATGTGTATTTATTATCTCTGTCTGTCTGTCTGTCTGTCTGTCTGTCTGTCTGTCTGTCTGTCTGTCTGTCTGTCTGTCTGTCTGTCTGTCTGTCTGCCTATCAGTCTTTTTGTCTGCCTATCAGTCTTTTTGTTTGTCTGTCTGTGTCTCTCTGTCTGTCTGTCTATCTGTCTGTCTCTCTTTGTCTGTCTGTTTCTATCAGTCTGTCTGTCTATCAGTCTTGTCTCTTGTCTGTCTGTGTCTTTCTATCTGTCTTTTCAGTCTGTCTCGTGTCTGTCTTTCAGTCTTGTCTGTCTTTCAGTCTGTCTCTTGTCTGTCTTTCAGTCTTGTCTCTTGTCTGTCTGTGTCTGTCTGTCTCTTGTCTGTCTGTGTCTGTCTTTCAGTCTTGTCTCTTGTCTCTGTCTGTCTTTCAGTCTGTCTCTTGTCTGTCTGTCTTGTCTGTCTGTCAATCAGGCGCAATGCACGCATACAGACCACGTGATCTCTGAAACACCCAGATGTACAAAACAGACCCTCCCACCTCTGTAATAAACACGAAGATGTTAGTCCCGTCCGAATTGGTACATGAAAATTGCAGACGTCAGGTGATAAGAATCGAAACTCAAACGTAGTTTAGAAAACTAGTCCCGTCCGAATAGGGCTTTACACACTGTTTCTAGTGTAATGTACGTAGTGGGGACCTGTAGATTTAGGAAAGCCGTATAAACCCTTTGGTACTAAACACACACACTTCACAGGTTTAGCATAGTGGGGACCTTGTTTATTAAGTGATGATTTGTAACTATTTGCTTTTTTATTTAAAAACTTTATTATAGCCTCCATGCAAGGATGATGACAACATGACGGCCATAGAGAACTGCTCTGGGGATTCTGTAACTACTGCAGGCACTTCACAATTCACAGTTCAGGTATGTGTATTTATTATCTCTGTCTGTCCGACTATCAGTCTTTTTGTCTGTCTGTCTCTCTTTGTCTGTCTGTTTCTATCAGTCTGTCTTTCAGTCTGTCTCTTGTCTGTCTGTTTCTATCTGTCTGTATCTTGTCTGTCTGTCTGTTTTTATCAGTCAGTCTGTCTGTCTATCTGTGTCTCTCTGACTGACTGTTTCTATCAGTCTGTCTGTCTTTCAGTCTTGTCTGTCTGTCTTTCAGTCTGCCTATCAGTCTTTTTGTCTGTCTGTCTATCTGTCTATCTCTCTTTGTCTGTCTGTTTCTATCAGTCTTTCAGTATGTCACTTGTCTTTCAGTCTTGTCTGTCTGTTTCTATCAGTCTGTCTGTCTGTCTGTCTTTCAGTCTGTATCTTGTCTGTCTGTCTGCCTATTAGTCTTTTTGTCTGTCTGTGTCTGTCTGTCTCTTGTCTGTCTGTCTGTCAATCAGGCGCAATGCACGCATACAGACCACGTGATCTCTGAAACACCCAGATGTACAAAACAGACCCTCCCACCTCTGTAATAAACACGAAGATGTTAGTCCCGTCCGAATTGGTACATGAAAATTGCAGACGTCAGGTGATAAGAATCGAAACTCAAACGTAGTTTAGAAAACTAGTCCCGTCCGAATAGGGCTTTACACACTGTTTCTAGTGTAATGTACGTAGTGGGGACCTGTAGATTTAGGAAAGCCGTATAAACCCTTTGGTACTAAACACACACACTTCACAGGTTTAGCATAGTGGGGACCTTGTTTATTAAGTGATGATTTGTAACTATTTGCTTTTTTATTTAAAACTTTATTATAGCCTCCATGCAAGGATGATGACAACATGACGGCCATAGAGAACTGCTCTGGGGATTCTGTAACTACTGCAGGCACTTCACAATTCACAGTTCAGGTATGTGTATTTATTATCTCTGTCTGTCCGCCTATCAGTCTTTTTGTCCGCCTATCAGTCTTTTTGTTTGTCTGTCTGTTTCTTGTCTGTGTCTGTCTGTCTGTCTTTCAATCTGTCTCTTGTCTATCTGTCTGTCAATCAGGCGCAATGCATGCATACAGACCACGTTTGCGTTCAGACGAGTTTTGGCACTTCAGATCTGTTCTAGTCTATGGATATACTGTAATACAACTGAATATACAATAAAGCTATTCACATTATATTTTATGTTGTCATACATAAAGCAAGTATAAATGGTAAACGCAACCCTTTAAAACTACGTTAACCAGGAATCACTCTCACTATACTCCTTAAATCCTGATTTATAATCGTGACATCGTCTTATAAAATCAAGATGCATCTAACTAACACTAAAAAGCGACTATATGCAGTGGCTTTGGCTATATTACTGTTTTGTCTCATTCAGCACACTGCTAGTGTCTGAATGACACTAGCAGTGTCATTCAGAAACAAACAACGCACATATTAACAGACAAATTATGTTCATATTTGAAAGGCCAAACAGTAAGGGACAGGTGCTTGGAAATGCTGTTTTGTAAAGGAATTATTGACGTTGGCTGGTGGTACGGCCAACTGAAAGCGCTGCTTCTCTGCTGCTTACTGTTCAGAATAGATGCCGAGAGAGGCGACAGGTTTCCTAAGAGAATTCTGTCTGAACACAGGAAAACCCCCAAAAATTGATCCAAGGAGCACAGCCTTGTAACTATTTGGGAATGGGTATTATAGTTTTAATTGTATTTCTATTCTTACCAAAGTTGCTAATTGATCCGGTACTTTAGTGGTTAAAAAAAGTTTTTTTATTTTTTATTTATAAAGTATATATTCTAAAATAAATGATTTTATAAATAATTAATACAATTATCAGAATTATTTCTTTTATATCATGAAATGTAAAAAAAAATTATTGTAAAAGAAACGGCAGCGTTTGAACAAATCTTTATACAAACAAAACAACCGAATATAAAACATTGGTAACAATTTTAAGGGTCCAAAATTATGCTTTAGTTAAACATGAATACACTAATAATTAATGATTAATTAAAAATTATATAGCTAGAGCATATTAGCCATTGAAGGGTCCACATTCATGTGATTTAAGCTAAATTATGCTAGTAATTAATAATTAACTGAATGCACAGTATTTTACAACTTAGCAAACCATATATTGTTTTGAGTACTTATATATATTTGTTATTCACCATATTAAAGTTAACTGAAAGATATGAAGCTATAACTGTTTAATTAGTGCTGGTTTTACAGTTATAAATTGCTAAAATTGTGTAAAAGACTATTTGAGCCCTGTTCTAAAGTGGAAGTTAAATTTACATTAATTATGGCACTTATTGAGTGATCTTATTATGTAGGTATTAAAAGGTAACTTTTACGGGCACAATACTTTTTTGTAGGGTTGTTCCAATTTTTCATGCAGGGGTGGAAAAATGAATAAACCGCTTGAATATTAACAGCCCTTTCTGCTGATTGGTCAGCCGAAGATCAAAGCTTTCCATCATCAGTTATTCCGCAGAAACACATTACTGCCTGAACACTGATTCCCGTGAATTTAAAGTTTAAATTACAGTGTGGAGAAAAAAAACTAAAAACTCCACTATCCATTACAGCAGTGTTTCTCAGGGTTCCTACACAGTATGGAATTTAAATAATTTCTAGGTCTGGATAAGTATGGAAAAAAATACAGTTTAATATGGAAATAATTTATTTACAGACTATTTCACCTATTCAATTTGTTTAGTAGTATAAAATTGAGTTGACACTGCTGTTTTAAATAGTGAGATGTCTAAAACACCTAAACGAGTCTTCTTGTAGGTGACCCCCAGGACTGAAATTGAGAAATGCGGCACTCAGTGCAGGACAATAATTTTATATCAATATACAGTATATATTGCACAGAGGTGGAAAGTAACGAATTACATTTACTCGCGTTACTGTAATTGAGTAGCTTTTTTGTGTACTTGTACTTTTTTAAGTAATTTTTTTAATCTGTAATTGTACTTTTACTTAAGTATATTTTGTGTGAAGTATTGTACTTCGCTACATTTTAAAACACATTCGTTACTGAGTAAAAAAAAATCGCTCCGTGGAAACAACTGCAGTAAATAATGGGCAGAAGAAGAAACTGGCGCTAAAATCACAAGAAAGATGCAGACGAACAAGACAGGCGTTAATGGTGCAGACCCAGCTGAAAACCAGACCCCGTCGTACTCTGCTGAAGTTGAACTCGAAGGAAATAAAGTGAACCCCTGGCCATATATTCATGCTCTATTATGCAGTGTAAGCTGTGTTTGCCTCGGGAGACCGAACTAGCAGCTTATAACATCTCGACATCAACCCTTCGCAAGCATGTAGAGGTAACGTAAATACTTACATCGTTGCATTGGTGGTTAAAATGAAGCTTTGACGGTTTAGCAAAAGGTTTTGCACAAATGAGCCAAAAAGACAGTGGTGCAGGTTGTGCAATATCATCTGAGATAATATAGTAATTGTTGTTTTAACGATTTGACATTATCAGTATTTTGCCCAAAACCAAACAAATCACTCTAAACAGTGTGCCGTGAAATCTAGTAACGTTAGATAAGACTAATTCACGTGCATATGGACTGCTTTCTTTCACTGCGTGATTCAGTCTGTTAAAATGCGTTTAGAATGATCACAAAATTGAAGATATAGAAGCAGAAAATGTATATTTTTATATAATTTAATATAGTAAGTCAACATCACATGAAGAATGCCGTTTTTCTCAAAAAAAATCACCATGATTACATAGGCCTGTAGTTTTGCTTTTTACAACAGTTCAAAAAACAAGAAGTTAATTAAGCGTGCGTTTTAGACACCATATTGCCTGTTTTTGCTCTATTTCGACAACAGAAATAATTCCAAACACAGTTTTGCGTCTCTGACTCAGAGCAATGACGTGTTTCATTCCTTGAATTAACCGTTTAAATGATTCTGTTCAATCGCAATGACTCTCTTATCAGTGACTTGCTGACACCTACTGGTGGTTCTAATTTAACATTTAAAGTATCTTTTTATTTTTGTATTTCAAATGACTATTTAACATTTGTGACCCTGGCCTGGAGCACAAAACCAGTCTTAAGTCGCTGGAGTATATTTGTAGCAATAGCCAACAATACATTGTATGGGTCAAAATTATAAATTTTTCTTTTATGCCAAAAATCATTAGCATATTAAGTAAAGATCATGTTCCATTAATATATTTTGTAAATTTCCTACTGTAAATATATCAAAACTAAGAGCTTAATTTGAACAACTTTAAAGGAGATTTTCTCAATATTTGGATTTGTTGCTCCCTCAGATTCCAGATTTTAAAATATTGTCCGATCATAACAAACCATACATCAATGGAAATATGATTTATTCAGCTTTCAGATGATGTATAAATCGCAATTTAGGAAAATGGACCCTTATGGTTTTGTGGTTCAGGGTCACATTTTATGTCTTATTTATCAAAACATTATTTCTGCATTTGTAACTGCAGGCTAAATGCATTCAATGTCCGTGTAAATACATCTTTGCCACTTCAGATGAAGCTTCTGCATCTCCTCTACATTGCAAAGATTAATTTTGTTGATACTGATTTAATTTCCCTGGTAACAGCCTAAATGTCTTATTATTCTAAATAACTGATTCCTTTAATTAAAAACACCTAGTTTGAGATTTATAGGCATATCCCAGGTGTGTCAAACTCAGTTCCTGGAGTGCCACAGCCCTAAAGAGTTTAGTTCCAACCCTGCTCCAACACACACACCATGTAGTTTTCAAATAAGCCTAAATGATTAGTTTAGCTGTATCAGATGTGTTTAATTAGGGTAATATCTACACTGTGTAGGGCTGTGGCCCTCCAGGTACTGAGTTTGACACCTTTGGTCTGTCCCATTTTTTCCTCCCTCTCATTGTTAAAATGTAACTAAGTAATTTTTACTCAGAGTAAATTTTAAATGAGCTACTTTTTACTTTTACTTGAGTATATTTTTAGACTGGTACTTTTACTTGTACTTAAGTAAAATTTCAGTAATGTAATGGTACTTTTACTTGAGTACAATATTTTTGTACTCTTTCCAACTCTGATATTGCAATATAATTTTTTCCAGTAACAGTAAAATGATTTTTAACACATTTCCGATATTTCGATAAAGACTACATTACATTACCAGTTTTTCCCCATACCCTGATTTGTTTGTGGTGGTTGACTTTATTGAATAAACTTGAGCACTGCACATTTCAAAATCAAATATCGATATCGGAATGACGTCTTATCGACATAAATTAAGAAATATATTGCGATATAAATTTTGGCCATATCATCCTTCCCTGACTGCACTGCACTTACTTTGTGTTCTTTTGATGACCGTCTTTTTGGCTGCACTTAAAACAGCATTGATGTAAATCAAATTTAATAAAAAAAATAAAAAGAAAGGGATGGTTTTGCCAGTTTTATGCACAGACTTGTCAATACTCAAGACTGGCTTAATTTTTACTTTCAGAGTGCATCACAGCATCACCACCACAGCACACTGTTTGTGAGAACAGTACACTTCCAGCAGACCCAGTCTCCAAAAAAAGAGAGGTATGATCATTTCACTTACACCTCACTTATTGCTGATAAAACAAAAGAAAATTGTCCTGTTGCATCAGGATTCTTTTTACAACATTGTTTTTAAAGCATTTTAATATTCTAACTATGGATGAGCAAATTAAAGGGATGGTTTTAGAAAAGGTAAACCCTGAGTTGATTTACTCTGGGCGATATATCGACCGCGATTGTCATGCGTATCTCGTCAGTAAAGCCAGTTACATGATTAGCGGTAAATCACTGCCATAGACTCACGCATGCTTTCTACTATCATCAAAGAAAAATACATTTTATAGCTAAGAAACTAATTATTGTTTAGCACATTATTTAAATCTATTTTTGAACAGAGTAGGCTGTTAATAATAAACATATTCTAAACATACTCGTATCATTCATCGTGTTACAGTATACATATTACTTTTGTTTTATGTAGAGCATGAAAACATCATTGCGCCATAAGACATTTAAATGCAATGAGTTGCAGATCATATTCAAAATGTTTTACTCGATTTCAAACATTTTAGTCAGGAATTATAGTTTTGGAAAAACCCTAATTACTTTGTAGACATACAGCCTAGTAGCCCATGTATGATTTTATAGTGCCCTATGATATGATTCTGAAGCCGTACTACATAATCTTGTACTTGTACAGAATTTTATACTAAAGAAAAATTTGTACAAAAAAAAGGATATTTTATATCTGAGAAACAAATTATTATTGTTTAGCCTGCTATTAAATATATTTGTGAACAGAGTATTAATAATAAACATGGTCTAAACATTCTTAGACCAGGGCTGTAGTACTCGAGTCCGGTCTCGAGACGTTTTTCTATCGTCTCGGACTTGTCTTGGACTCGTTGGTATTTGGACTCGGACTTGTCTCGGACTTGGTCATTGGACTCGCCAAATGTTCTAGTTGGTCTCGACCGAGTCCAGCAATATATGCTTTTTTTTCTCTTTCAAAACAAAACCATTAATCTGGCTCGCTTGTTCCGCAAACGGGTAACGTAACTGGTTTAACTCCATCTAGAACGGGCATTGTCATTGGTCCATCTAGAACGGGCATTGTCTTTGGTCCATCTAGAACGGGCATTGTCTTTGGTCCATCTAGAACGGGCATTGTCTTTGGTCCATCTAGAACGGGCATTGTCTTTGGTCCATCTAGAACGGGCATTGTCATTGGTCCATCTAGAACGGGCATTGTCATTGATCCATCTAGAACGGGCATTGTCATTGGTCCATCTAGAACGGGCATTGTCATTGGTCCATCTAGAACGGGCATTGTCATTGGTCGCCTGTTAAATGCACAGCTGCGTTATATGAGTGTACGCCACAGACACGCTGTCGGCAAGTTGCATAATACAGTTTGGTTGTACAAAGTTCGTTGGAGTTTTCCCTCTCATTTTCCTTCGCTTTTAAATACCTTATTAATGCCCGTGCACATTTTGCTTTCACTTTCATTTACAACGACACATTTTCTGCAATAAACATGGGACTTTAATTAACAAAACGATTAAAAATACACCATTACCATGCTATAAGCCTAATATAAAATTACAAACTTGCAAAATGTTTAAATGGAAAAAAACAAAAAAACTGACAATCATCAAACGCCGTGGCACCAAATGAATAAGAAAAAGAACGAATAAGAGCAAAGCGAATAAAGCCTGGAGGCACAGAATACAACTGGATGTAAAATAAAATAAATTACAATTTAAAATAAATAAACAATTTAAATAAAGTAAAAAATAAGCAAACACTGTGGCGATGGCTGGGCGATTTATCAGATTTTATCGATTAATTCGAATTTAATGTTTTGCCACAATTAGATTTTTTATAAATCGAGGAATCGCGATTTTGAATAGAAATATTACCAAACGCTAGAAATAGACACTTTGATAATAACAGTAAAGAGAAAAGAACAATCCGCATGTCTGTGCACATGATTAACCGCTCACATGTGATGCTCTCTAGGTGCCATTCACACAGAGTGTGCTTTTGTGTTGACGCGGGCAGTGGAATAGGAAAAATACAAGAAGATGAGTTAACCATCTTTTAATAACTAGAGTGCCGTGTTTTTAGAAAGCCGTTTCATGCACGAGACGCTGCAAGAGACGCGAGCGCAACAGTCAAACGCGTCCATGTTTTTATAGAAAAAACAACTGAACAGCAGCGTAATCAAATACAAAACCTGTGAAGAACTACTACTGTATATCTGATCTTTCAGGTTTGCATCCCGGTGACAGGCTGAAAACTGCTGTTCATTGTTTTACAGAGTCTTTGTAGTTAATAATAGCACTCTAGGTGTTATACCTTCAGTTTTTTTGAGCATTTGTCTTGTATTATTTCAGAACATATAGCCTAATATGCATAATATAAGTTTGTACAAGATGTAGTTGTAGTTCATATTTTCTGCAAAGATATTTAGTGATTTGTTTCACATTTACACAATGAAGATAACGTCATGTGTGGTGCACTTAGAATATACTATTCTTTAACTAGAGGGTTAATAAAGAGAAAGTTGCTTGAATCATGTTGTAGTTACATTTTCAAGTTGACTAGATAAAATCTAACAAAATCGAGAATTGGTCAAATGTAAGTAAAATTGCTAAACCTAAAATATCCTCCTGAGACGCCCCCCCCCCCTAAAAAAAAAAAAGTTTTCATTGCATTGTTTAGACCATAAGAAAAAAAATATATAATACAATTTATTTTTTGAAAAACTCTATTTTATTCATATTTGATTATATGTCCTCTGTAGAGGACACAAGGACTAAAATTAAAAGGCATGAATAGACATCAAAACGGCAAAATCAATGGGAGTTTTTTTTAAATCACCAAATAAATTTTTAGGTTTCAGGATTGTTTTATTCTAAACTTTGTTTAAGGATGATTCTCAACTATGTTTTAAAATGTATAACAAAATTATTTGATATACCATTTTGTTTTATGCAATATGTGTGTAAATAATTTAATAAACTGGTTTCCCATTAAACACAGTGTACCTATACACTGTATCTAATTTGCTTATTAATGTGTTGCTGTTGGGACAGAATGTTGAAATTATTTTCATAATGGGAGTAATACATGGACAGATTTTCATAATAATATATAATATTTAATAAGAAAATGTATATATAATTTATTTCCCTATTCAATTGTTGTCTCCCAAAATGCACAATAAACATGCTTTTAGTCCTGGTGTCCTCTACATTGAACATGTATGAAATGATGTCCTGTTTCATAACAGGAAGTCATATTTGAATTTGAAAACCCATAACATTTTCCTGAGATGTTGCTTTATGACAAACAATCTGAAAATGATTCAGATTTAAAAGACATTACAGAATATAATCATATTTCCATAAGGATGTACAATTTTTCATTAAATTAAATATTGCCATCTTTAAAGACATATGAGAGGGTTTAAAAAACCTTTAGTATCTCTATAAAGCCCTGAATGAGCTCTGTGCAGGACATCCAGGCTTATAACTGTGACATGTAGGTCTCAGAGAAATTCACTAAAATAGAATGTCCACTACAGAGACACAGCTCCATATCTGGGTCTCAGGAGGAGAAATAAAATAGACTAATTTGATCCTACAGTGTTGCTGCACATGCTTTAGATCATTACAAACAATAATGCAAAATTATTATATTAGAATAGAAGATATGCCGTCTCTCGTATCACATCAATTATCAATAATTAAGTATATGGTTTTGAAGAAGATCATTTTTTTCTTTCTCTGTTTTGACCGTCTCATTTGGACTTGGACTTGACTTGGACTCGGACTTGACTCGGACTCGAACCTCTTTGGACTCGGACTCGAACCTCTTTGGACTCGGACTTGACTCGGACTCGAACCTCTTTGGACTCGGACTTGACTCGGACTCGAACCTCTTTTGGACTCGGACTTGACTCGGACTCGAACCTCTTTGGACTCGGACTTGACTCGGACTCGAACCTCTTTGGACTTGGACTTGACTTGGACTCGGACCTCTTTGGACTCGGACTTGACTCGGACTCGAACCTCTTTGGACTTGGACTTGACTTGGACTCGACAAAGGTGGACTTGACTACAGCCCTATCTTAGACGTGTATTATTTATCATGTTGTAGTTTGGGAACAACCCAACTAGTAGTTAACTAATGTAAAAAATAAAAATTACTTGCTCATCAGATTGATCTCCTCTACTGGATAAAATCTTGTTGTTCTTTTGAGAGAAGTCTTGCCTTCACTCAGCGCATCTTTCCTGTAGCTCAACTGGTAGAGCATGGCGCTAGCAACGCCAAGATCATGGGTTCGATTCCCAGGGAGAGCAAGAGCTGATAAAATGTAGAAACTTGAATGCAATGTAAGTCGCTTTGGATAAAAGCGTCTGCTAAATGTAAATGTAATGTAATGTAATCTTCCAGAAACTAACAGTTGCTGCGATCTCCTCACGCTTTGTTTCCATTGGGCGTTTACATATGCGCGAGTTTCAAGGGGATATTTACATATCAACGACACAAGCTACACGGGGGCAGGATTGCATTAAAGATGGATATCACATTGGTTTCATATGAATTACTTTATCACAGTACATTTGTTTTCGATAAGACTTGCTTAGTTTAAACATAGACATGTCAAGCTTTCTGTAGATATATCTCTCATGTCTCTTTGGGTATTTGCTGAGTTTCAGTTCATTTTAATGACGCGTTTCTAAATGAAGATCACACAGACCAACACGGCAGACAGCCCACCCTATTTGTTTTCTTTATTATATAAAATCACAAAGTTTTGTTGTTATTGTGTGTATACAAATAAAAGTAGATCCTTTACAGGTGCGATTGATTTCCTTTACAAATTCGTATTACACTTATCTGTATCTATTTTCTCAAAAGATCCATTCCTGTCACCATCACTCAGCCGCTTGCGTGTGTTTTGCACATGTGCTGCACACACCACAAAATAAACTTGCTTAATCAACCATCGATAACTTTTTAATTTATTGCATCTCTAACCCTAACCCATCTCTAACCCTAACCTTACCGACAATTATGTGACTGTTGACATCCCTAATACAAATTTACAAAAAAATCTTTCTATCTTAAAATAAGAAATATTTAAAAACATTTTTTGTTTTGGTTTTCAGCCAAGTGCATTTGTTTTAGCCCAGAATTTTTGTTCCGGTGCATCCTTAGTATTAATTTATTTGTAATGAATTTTTTTGACACTCAAAGTGACAGAACAATTTTGAGAGTGTGCGAGTTAAAATGTTGAGTTAGGGATTCAATTTGGGGTGCGTGTGGCTCCTGCGCAAAACACATGCAATTGGCTGTGAGTGACGGTGACGGAGCTTGGTAATAAAAATATTGTACACAAATTGTATTTATTTATATTCGTCTTGTCATTCGTTTAACATATATATTTTTCTCTGCGACACTTGTCCTACTATATTAACAGAAAAATGAAACTAATTTAGTATTTTGACAAGACGAATAAAAATAGCTAATGGGCTTTTTTTGTTCAACTTTTTTCTCTCTCTCTGCAACACTTTTTCCTATTGTGTTGTAAATGTTAAACGAATTGTATCCTGACGAATAAAAATAAACACAATTTAGTACCCCTTTATTAGTTTTTATATTACAAATACTGTTTAGTTAAATAATGCATTTGTTGAATAATGAAAGAACTTGTAAGTTTAAATTTACAGATGTTTTATTAATTTGTTTATTAATTTAATAGGCTATTTTGTTTCTTGTTTTGGCTAAATCGTGGCCAGGTTTTATTTATTCACTTCTTGTTTAATAATGGGAATTAAATAATACAATGTGCTCACATTTTCACTAAAATTAAGGAAGGAATTAATAAAAAAATTTTTTTTCTAAGATTTCCTAATTCGGGCATGTGTGCAGGAGTTGTCAAATGTATCTAGTTACTGTTAAATAAGGACGGATAACAAAGTACGTCTGTGACATGTAGAAACTGTAATGTTTATTGTAGGAATTAAATGTACATTTCAAACATTTGTATTTCTGACAAATATTAAGTAATGTGACACTGTCATTTACTATGCTGCTTGAGTTCGTTCTGAATAACAAATGCACTTAAGTACTAAATTTGCTTTGTAAATATGAATTATTTTAACTAGTTTATCTTAGATTATAGACCAACTGCAACCAGTTTTGGCAGAGTGCAATGCAAAACGCGAGGGAGTGTGCTCCAAGGTGTTCATATTCTTACTTTTCAAAGTCTAGTTAAAGTGCCACTTAGCAGTACAAGGCAGCAAATACACTTTTTTATGTTGCCGCCGTGGGAATGGCGGTGGTAGAAGTATTATTCTGGATGAGTACCATCTGTATATGTATTGGAAATGCATGTATGTGATACTATTACTAATACTACGGTTTCAAAAATTAATAACTTTTTTTTAAAAGAAATAACCACACAAAAGTACTTCTACGTTTTAATTTAATAGTAGATCCCCTTTATTTACCAAAACATTTATTTTTTTTGTAAATTTGATTAAGACAAAATAAATTTGGGTGAAACTTACCATTTTCCATACTTTTATTACTTATTAAAAATTATGTTTCAGGTTTTTCCACAAGTATAAAGAATAACATTGATTAATTAACAATGCTAATTTGTTCCCCCCACAGGTCACATTAAGAAGACAGCCTGGAACAAACATGAGATCCAGGCTGTGGAGAAGCATATGATGAAGTTTATTAACAACCGCAAAATTCCAGGAAAGGCAGACTGCACGAGGTGCAAAGAAGCGGAACCACTTGCACTTAAAAATAGGGAGTGGTCCGCACTTAAATTTTATATAAAAAAATCGAATCTCCGCTCTAAACAGAAAAGATCTGGCACATTAATTGACTCACTGGCAGATTGAATTGTTCATCGGCAGAAACAAGCTTCCGTAGTTTTAAAACAAGCTTCCATAATCACATGGTTATAAACTTAATAGACTGTATGGATATATGGATTGTTCTTTTGAAAATTTTCAAGGTGTTTTAAATAACATTTATACTGGAGTCATTTTTTTTCATCCTTGTCTGCTTCAAATGTCTAAATGTTTACTATAAATGCAGGCATGCTAGAGTTCCATTCCGAAGTTCTTGTACTTGTTTTCAGAAATAATTTCTCTATAATGTTCTTCAGAACTGTCTGTTATAGTGAATCTTCTCAAAAACTGATTTTATTTTATGACTCAGGAGATGTGCAATACAATGAGGCGTATTAATTACTTTGATTCATTTGTGCAAAATATTATTTAAAACTGTCTATTAGAGTGTATTTATTCACAGATATCTTTTGTGTTTTGTTTCAGAAGATCTGGAATATAGTGAGTCAAATGAACAGCTTGGCTTTTTAATAAAATGCTGTAATAGAAACACTGATTATACTGTAAGGCTACAAGGCTGCAATTCTAGAAATTAAGAATGCAGTGATTGTCATGAAGGGTTTTAATGAATACTTTTCTTTTTTAAACTCAAGTAGTTTTTACTCTGAACATTTTTAAAGAGTAATTTTTACTCTGATTTGTTGACTTGACATACTGATGTTATGAGTTTAAAAAATGTATGTCATGTACTGTGTAACACTTAATTTTTTACTAAACCTGTAAAAGTACTAAGACTTAATGTTGTTTCTACATGTAAAACAAACATCTACAGAATCAATTAATAAAGCATGGAGCTAAATGGAGCTCCTGTTCTGTCTAAAGTACTGTAGGTTCTCATTAGTGTGTGAGTTCGATCCCCACAATGACCAAAAACGTCTCAGGTTACGTATGTAACCATGGTTCCCCGAGTGGGGAACGAGACACTGCGTCCCCTAGGGGTCGCTACGGGGAACGCCCTCAGCGTGACTCGGTCTGAAGATACATATGAAAAAACACCACCTGTTGGCCGGCGACAGCCCATGACGTCACTACCGGCGTGCCACAATAAAAGTGCCGCCGGGAGAATACATCATCAGCTTCTTCGTCTGAAGCTTGCGTCCGAAGCATGGCTCGAAGCCTAGGGGACGCAGTGTCTCGTTCCCCACTCGGGGAACCATGGTTACATACGTAACCTGAGACGTTCCCCTTCATGGGAACTCGAACTGCGTCCCCTAGGGGTCGCTACGGGGAACGTTATACCCACTTCACCATGCTGAGGGGAATGCAAGCCAATTTCTCAAAAAAGGCGAGCACCAAGCCAGCTCTACCCGGCTAAGGGAGTTGCCCCTGGGACGGCTGATGGCTGTCAGTGATATTATCCCCTTCGGCCAAAGGCCCGAGCTGCATACCCTAGTACTTACCTGCTTTTCTAGGTGCCGGGATTACCGGGCCTAGGGTAGAGCTCAAAGTCTTGGAATCAGAAAAAGATTCCTTTAAGGGGATATGGCCAGGCACCTGCTCACTAGGTCCTGGCCGATCACTCAGGGGTTATCACTTGCTCTCAAGCTTACCGAGGGAACTGTCTCAACAGACCTCTTGGTAGCGTACACCCCTTTCTTTTTTTTTTTTCTTTTTTTTTGGACCCAACATATATGGGACAAAGGGAGCGGGGCCCAAGGCACAAGCCGGGGCTTTAACCAACTCAAAAAAGGGCACGAAGCTGTGCGCGTAACCCTACCCTTACGGGATTTTTAGAAAGAATGCAGAATCTTTGATGTGCGGACTTACCACTGAGTGGATTTTAGAAAGTGCCCAAAGTCTAATGTGCGCACTTACCATAACATGGATTTTTAGAAAAGAACGCAGAACACTTGATGTGCGATCTTACCACTGAGTGGATTTTAGAAAGTGCCCAAAGTCTCGCGTGTGGACTTATTAGAAGAACGTTCTATGCCCTGGAGCGGAGAACTACTCATTCCTCGGAGTGAGAGGGAACTCAGACGCTCAGAAGGGAGCGGCAAGCTCATAGATGACCCTCTGGTTGAGGGGAGCAATGCTGGCTCGACCAACAAGGCGAGCGACCTATCACAGAGCTCTGGGGGGCGGAGAAACTCGGACGCTCAGAAGGGAGCGGCATGCTCATAGGTGACCCTCCGGTTGAGGGGAGCAGTGCTAGCTCTACCGACGGCGAGCCCTGAAGCGGAGAACTCATTCCTCGGAATGAGAGGAACTCAGCTACCAATGAGGAGCTCTAGAGCGGAGAACTCACTCCTCAGAGTGAGACCTATAACGAGCTCTGGAGAGTGGAGAACTCATTCCTCAGAATGAGAAGGCACTCCGCCGCTCAGAAGGGAGCGGCAAGCCCAACCATGAGCTCTGGAGAGCGGGGAACTCATTCCTCAGAATGAGGGGGAACTCCGCCGCTCAGCAGGGAGCGGCATGCTCATAGATAACCCTCTATAGTGAGGGGAGCAATGCTAGCTCGACCAGCAAGGAGAGCGACCTATCACCGAGCTCTGAGGAGCGGAGAACTCATTCCTCAGAATGAGAGGGAACTCAGACGCTCCGCAGGGAGCGGCATGCTCAAAGGTGACCCTCTAATGAGGGGAGCAATGCTAGCTCTACCTATAACGAGCTCTGGAGAGCGGAGAACTCATTCCTCAGAATGAGAACCGGAAATTTCCACCTAACCTCGGTCAGGTGAAGTTTACGGTGGTTACAGGGGAATTAGAGAGGAATGAGAGGGCTTGCCTCTCTCTGACCCGCGCCTTTCTCTCACCCTAGCCGCAGGAGGGGGAGGGGCATGAGTCGCGAGACTAGCCTTCTGAGCCCATCTCTGACCCTCAGACCGAGATGGGCTAGGACCCCTGGTTGTTCGGGCTCAGACCTGGATTATATAGAACCTTATCCAGGTCTTTCAGCAGATCAGTCTGGTACGCCTTAGTGTGCAACGAAGCGACGGTCTGACCTGCTGCTGCATATACCCTGCCATTTAAGCGAGATTCGGGGGCTTAGGTGGCCAGGGGGGAGCCTTGAGAGAGGATGTCTGCCACAGAGAGATAAGCTGTTTATCATCTCTTGCACAGGGGACATCCCCTCATAGCCATTTTCACACAATGTCAGCATAACTAGTATGCTGAAACCTATGAATACGAGAAAAAATGGCATTTTTTCACTCCTTCTCAATCTCCACATCGAGATTTTATGAAGAAAGGAAGGCTCACTCGAGCTGGGGGTGATTTGGCCAGAAAGATTAATTTTTATGATCCACAACCCCCAAAAACTCGTTCATATGCAGAGAAGAGCACTAGCCGCTGAATCTGATTATGTCAGAAAGATCGCATCGTCACAATCCAGCAGCTCACTCTCGTTCTCGGCCGACGCGCGCGAAAAGGGGTGGTCCCTCTTTTCACTCATCGGCCACATCCAACTGCTAATTTCATTACCTCCGTGCCTCGGCAGCGGTGGGTCCCGAATAGCGGGAAGCAGACGGCTGCCCCTCTTCCTCGGAAAGGGACAGGAGGAGAGCGGAGCTTTTACATAGAAAAAACTCACAGTGCACGCAGATTCCCCTCGAGGACATCGCGTGCGTGCTCCTTGCCCAAACAAAAGACGCAAAGATTGTGTGTGTCATCGCGGTGGGTCCCGATTTTATCCACACACAATCTTAAACGCCTTGCTAGTGCTCGCCATAGTAGAAAGGAAAACTGTACTCTTACCAGATTCAGTTGCACGCTTCAAACAAACCAGTCAGTGAAGACGAAAAAGCTGATGATGTATTCTCCCGGCGGCACTTTTATTGTGGCACGCCGGTAGTGACGTCATGGGCTGTCGCCGGCCAACAGGTGGTGTTTTTTCATATGTATCTTCAGACCGAGTCACGCTGAGGGCGTTCCCCGTAGCGACCCCTAGGGGACGCAGTTCGAGTTCCAATGAAGGGGAACTGGTGTTTAGTGTGTGTGTGTTTGATCCCCACAATGACCAGAAACTGTTTTTTAGTGTGTGAGTTCAGTCCCCACAATGACCAAAAACGGGTATTTGGTGTGTTTAGATTCGATCCCCACAATGACCAAAAACGGGTATTTGGTGTGTTTAGATTCGATCCCCACAATGACCAAAAACTAGTGTTTGGTGTGTGTGTGTGTTTGATCCCCACAATGACCAAAAACTGGTGTTTAGTGTGTGAGTTCAGTCCCCACAATGACCAAAAACTGGTGTTTAGTGTGTGAGTTCAGTCCCCACAATGACCAAAAACTAGTGTTTGGTGTGTTTAGATTCGATCCCCACAATGACCAAAAACTGGTGTTTAGTGTGTGAGTTCAGTCCCCACAATGACCAAAAACTGGTGTTTAGTGTGTTTAGATTCGATCCCCACAATGACCAGAAACTGGTTTTTAGTGTGTGAGTTCAGTCCCCACAATGACCAAAAACTGGTGTTTAGTGTGTTTAGATTCGATCCCCACAATGACCAGAAACTGTTTTTTAGTGTGTGAGTTCAGTCCCCACAATGACCAGAAACTGTTTTTTAGTGTGTGAGTTCAGTCCCCACAATGACCAAAAACTGGTGTTTAGTGTGTTTAGATTCGATCCCCACAATGACCAGAAACTGTTTTTTAGTGTGTGAGTTCAGTCCCCACAATGACCAAAAACTGGTGTTTAGTGTGTGAGTTCAGTCCCCACAATGACCAAAAACTGGTGTTTAGTGTGTTTAGATTCGATCCCCACAATGACCAGAAACTGGTTTTTAGTGTGTGAGTTCAGTCCCCACAATGACCAAAAACTGGTGTTTAGTGTGTTTAGATTCGATCCCCACAATGACCAGAAACTGTTTTTTAGTGTGTGAGTTCAGTCCCCACAATGACCAGAAACTGGTGTTTGGTGTGTTTAGATTCGATCCCCACAATGACCAGAAACTGTTTTTTAGTGTGTGAGTTCAGTCCCCACAATGACCAGAAACAGGTTGTGTGTTTGCCCGGACCCAAGATATACACAAAACCTGAAAGGTCCCCACAAGTGACTACTGTGTCAGGTTTATAACATTTGTAGTTAAATATTTGTAATCTGAAGTGATACTTTTAAACAGGCTTTTTAGCTTTTGTCAAATTATTTTTTTTTGGTCTCTAGGATCATAGGAAAAGGCGGTCCCCACTATGTAGCAATTTTGCCAGGTGGCCTCCACAATGCACAAAAACAAGTATGTATGTGTGTGTGTGTGTGTGTGTGTGTGTGTGTTAGTCTGAGACAACGGAGCTTCAGATGATCTTATAATCAAGGTTCTCTGTCAGGAGAGTAAACGAATACCGCTGAAACGTGCGCAGCGGCAAATATGCCGTTTGTTGTGCAGAAGAGTTTGTAGCACAACGTGTATGTGTTTCTTTCTACAAAGGATGCATCTATTTAGCAGTTTAAACACTGTATCATTGCTACTATGATGCTTTAAACACGCTCATAAGTTTCAATCTAAATCCATCACCCGGTGGTCTGGTTTCATTTGTTGGCGGTCCGGATTCAGTGCAAGACTTAAGTTTAATTTGGGATAGCCAATATTTTTTAAAGGCTGATTGAGATTTGTTTCACTATTTTCAAATTCCACATTATTTTCAAACGTGCGCATTTTACTATGTTCTTACCTCGTAAACATAAATGTGGGTGAGACTAACTGAAACCTATGGGAAAAAGGAAAATGTATAAACTGTAAACTAATATAAACTATATTTAATATAATATAATATAAACTATATTTACAGGAGGTTGTATCTTCAATAGCAACAAGTTCCTACTGCAGCCAAATAAACAAATTAGTTCAAAGTAAAAAAAGAATAATAATCTGATTTGAACTTAAAGCTTTGATGACCGTTTTGAAAAAAAATCAGTAAAGGCCCATTCACATCAAGGAAATACATTTAATCAGAATCAGAAATAAAGAAGTCTAGCAATTAAACTGCAGCAAGTCAAGTCCCCATTGTTTATATAGCAATTTTTACAATATTACAAGTACATCGGGTGTTATGGGAAACGTTCCCCGTTTCGGTTGTCCAAATGAATGCAGGATTAAAATCCTTTAACAGATTTGAATAACAGAAATGTGTTAGTGTGTTATGTGTAACCACTCAGAATAAACCGAACTTTATCATCTCTTTTGTGGATGCTAATATAGTAAGGGATGTAATGTAATGATCAATATCGTGGTATTACCATAGCAAAACTCAATATTATAGTGGTCACATGACAATATAAAAAGAGAGGTCTTCTGGGCAAAAAGTGTAGATTTTTTATATATATTTTAAGTCCTTATTCTAACATACAAAATTGGGAAAAATGTGTCTGTCAAACAAACTAAAACCAAAAGCACAATATGGCTTAATTTTTGTCTGACTTGTTTCTTTTCTTAGTTAAGAACATGGTTTGGAGCTTGTAATTTTGACCTCTTAAAGTGCATTAGATAGAAGAGTAGAACTTTAAAATGTAAAAAAACATTTGTTATTTTTTTATCATCACTGTAAATGTCTTATCAGGGACTTCATATCTAATTATCATTGTATCGTGAGATTTTTATATCGTTACATACCTGTAATATAGTTATTAGTTATTGGTCTTGGAGTGAAAGAGTGGGGCTTCAGGACAGGTTAGAGACGCTATGTGTTAATGCACACGTACCCCTAACATAGATCTAGGATAGGATCCTGGAGTTTCTTCAGACAGCATTATTCTCCTTGCTCTGAATTTGTGTTTGAGGAACTGGTACCATAACTGCAAACATAGAGGGTAGAAACAGATCAGATTAAAATAAAAACCTCAAATTCTAAAAATGTATACACACAGAAATGACAAACTTCTGATCATTAGAGCTTCTGAGTTATCTTACCCTTTTCACATGAGGTAAAGTCAGTAAAACAACTTACATAGCCATTTCCTTTCAGATTCTTAAGGAAAGTAATATTTCCCTTGAAGAAAACCTGCACATATTCTGCATTGGTAGGGTAGCGTAAAGATCAAATTACAACAGTTAGCCATAAAAACTAAGATAAACAACATTAGTTTGTATTACTTAAAAAGTACTATAAATACTTTGAACGAATATTAGCAAAGAAAGGGTGAAAAAATTTCAAATAAGTTCACATACCAGACTTACATGTGTTTTATTCTTGGAGGATTTCTGACGTGTTTTTATCAGAGTCTGGTCTGAGGATTTCTGGAAAAGAGGGAATGACAAAACCAGCATGCAGCTAATTCAGCTTGAATCATTATAATTACCAATGTACATGTTAAGACATTACTTATAAAGGTATACTTAACATTTCCTTTTTTGAAGATAAATGGCATTCTGTTGGTACTGGTTCAAGTGCAACCACCCTCATCTCACTAAATATATTGAATTGGGTCCGTTTTGTTCTCATTATCCACATCCACCTTCTTATATGCATGAAAGGAAGGACAGTTAATTTTCTAATATGAAAGTTGCACAAATTAAATGCAAATAATAAAGGTACAAATTAAAATATACTTTTAGTATGATTTATGTTTTGATTTGTGTAAGCGCTCTCCTCACTTCTACTGGCTTTATGACATGAAGGACAATCTCTTGTAGATGTTTCACGATGATGTCCATTTTCTAGATGGGTGGGATGTGAAAAATGTTTTTCAGGAAATGTCTTATTTCAAGCCTTGATGCATGACTTTTAAAAGTTTTTCACAGAAACACCACAACGAATATAATACAATCATATACATCTTTTAAATTATACAATTCTCAACTTTTTAGCTCGTCCTTGATATCAGCTGCTCAAGTAACTTATCTGCTGAGAAAAACAAATCCGTGTGAGTGCATGAGACATGATAATTACAAATTCTACAAAATTCCAATGAAATTTTAGTACTGTTAGTAGTAGTACACACACACACACACAAAAAATGGTGTTTCTGAGCGCCTGTTCGTGCTTCAGTGAAGGCAGCACATTAATATAGAGGTGATTAAACTGACTGGAACTATAGGTGTTAACTAACTGTTTGAACGTCCACCAGCCAATCAGAATCAAGTAATAGACACACCAACTGCAATGACACTAACCACAGTCTAAGCTTGAATTACATTCAAAAATACATAAAAATAGAAAACAGTCTAAGTCTGAATAACACACATCTACACCACATGAAGTTGACTAACCGAATTTAGGTCTCCCAATCAAACTGTTCTCAGAGTAGCCTGAAGTTTTCACTCATTGATAACAGCATTTTAAGTTTCTAGACGAAGCCTATATTTACATTTACATTGAATGCTTTTGGACTCTCAAGACGTGTTTTTATTTTAACATTTCATGTGCATGATAAGTTTTACATAAACACTAACTTAATAATACAAAGGGGATGGTGAGGGGGGGTGGAAGTTTTACAGAGGTGATGCTTTTTGTCTTTTTTTTTCCATCAGAGGAATGCTTTGATATATATATCAAATAAAAATAAAAAAATCTCTAAAATCTCTATCTGATCTAACTATGTAGCGTCCTTTAATTTGGAGTAAGAGAAACTGGAGCAGTGGCTTTATTGCGTCAGAGATGTGTCACTTGCTTGAAGCTGATTGGTCAAAGTTTGGTTTGAGATCTCTAAACCAGAACATAGCCTGCCCCGGAGCAGGTTATCTGTGGAGCATAAGTTACTATAGCAATGAACACTGCTAAAAGCCACTTTCATGGTACCCAAAACCCAGAGTTGGCGCAAACTAAAATGAAACTTACCTGGCTAGCCAGCTTAACCGGCTTCATGGTACAACCCTCTAGCTCCATCTGTCCTGTCAGGATGGCAGCCCTTATCTCGCATCGTTGCTATGAGACACGAGCGTTGATTGGAAACCCCTGGTGGCGCAATTAGAAAATCCTGCGAAGGCGGAGCGTCTCATACACTTCGGAGGCGTGAATAAACACAAACTTAAAATACTAGGATTTACCTGTAAATGTGTTGGAAAAAAAAGCAAGATAAACTAGTTTAAGGAAACAGAACCTTTCACATCACCGCCAGATATTAGACAATCCTTATTATTATTTAGTTTTTATTCAGCCATTATCTGTTACGGAACACAGACTCACAACAAGGTTAAAGTTAATATGATGTTCATTAATCGAAGCAGGGATGGTAAACAGGCTGGTGAGTAGGGATGGGTATCGTTAAGGTTGTAACGGTATTACTACTCTTATCGATCCAGTACTTTAACAGTATTCTTATCAGTACTTTTTGTTTTATATATATAATAGGGCTGTGACGGTATTGGATTTTTTCTTACCGTGGTGAAGCAGCAACAAATATTGCGGTTTGGCGGTTAAACGGCGGTTAATACTGATGAAAAAGAACGGGTTGAATGTTGAACACTTTCGTTACCATATAGCTATAAACTAGATCAATCAATGCATGCTGATTAACTTTTATCATAATGTTGTATAAAAAAAACAGAGAAAGTAGCAACCAGTGGGAAGAATGAGCAGAGCCCTGAATGACTTGATCAAGAACGCATGCAGCTTGTAAGCTTGTAAATGAACATAAATGAATAATAAAGTCTTCTTATTTATTCTTAAAACAGCAAATTAAATTAACAATAATAACAAAATAATATTAATCTCTATAACTTTTTTTTTCAACATCTTCTGAGTTTAATAGGAATTATGGAACAGTCTTCGTCATCGTTTGTAACCCATTCTTTGCACAACAAATTATTAAAAGAATAACAACCTGAGCAAGCTGCAGAAACAACAAGCCGAGCTTAACATGTCACATGCTTTGTTCTGGTGAGATTTGTTCTTTAGAAATAGTTTTTCGGGTAAGACTCCGTGGATATAAACGCACTTGTCTAAACTTAACTTGTTGAATACTGTGTTTGCTGAAACGTATAGGTTGTAACAGCAAATTAGGATGTAATTAATATTATTTGACGATTCGTTAGGCTAGATTTATAATAACAACATTTTTAAAGTGCAAAATAAAACAGGTTTTTGTTCTTCCTGACCCGACCGTTCCCACTAATTATATCTAGTTTCCAGAAACTCACAATTAAACTTCCACTACTGAAAGAGAGAGATAACAAATAAAAAAATAAGTCTGCAAAACATTTTTTTTTTATTGTAGCCTATTTGTTTTATTCGTCTTGTCCAGAATCAAATTAGTTTTACATTTTGTTGTCAACATAATAATAAGTGTCGCAGAGGGATCATTCATTTTTAATAATGTAAGCTAGTTTGTCCAAAAACGTAAAAATAGCATATTTGTTATTTTTATTGGTCTTGTCAAAATACAAAATTTGTTTAAACTTTTGCAGTCAACACAGTAGGAAAAGTGTGGCAAAGGAAAAAAAGACATCCTCATTTAAATTTATATGCAAAATATAAACAAAAACCGTTGGCTTAGACATGGTAAAATTACATAGATTTTTCATGAAACCAAACAATTTAACTTCCCTGAGAAGAATGTCCCGAGTCAGACTTGCCTGGCGTGGGTTTCTGACCATTTTGCAGTCGGAGTTGAATGTTCTTCAAGGACAGTGGCTCCACACTTTGCTCCATCCTTATTCTGCTCTGTCACTCATCCTCAGGGCTCTAGGCCCTGCCGTGCCGCCCCACTTCACTCAAATATGATTTTAAAGATGCATGTGAGATATTGGATAATTTGTTTATTGACACAAGTACATTCAAATAAAAGCAGACACAGGCATGTTTTATGATTATTATTTTTTTCCCCTACTGCAATGTAAACTAACTAATAAATAACCACTAAAGCTGCAAACGCAAATTAAGTACAAGACTGAAGTGACCATGGGTAGATTTGGGAGAATCCTCGGTGAGCAGCGCTAAACAGCTGGTGTGCACAGCTATTCATAGTCAGGGCTTAATCTGAACAAACCCGGTCCGGTTCAGCACCTCCGAACTCCGATCATCTCATCTGGTGGATCCTCCAGTGAAATACGGTCGTGTCAGGGTTATTGTAGGTTTGCATTTGTAAATTAGTTTATATATTTTTTTTTACATTGCTTTCAATTTTCGCTAAAAATTGAAGTTTCGTTTTTTTGGGGGGGAGTTTTCTACCCTATACAGGTTAGTTTCGGTTTTAATTTGAGTTTTAGTTATTAAAGTTTAGCAGAATTAAAATAACACTTCCAGAGCACAGACCAAAGATATTTTAATTTAAGCTTATTGACGCAAACCACTAGTGACACTAAATTAAAGCATGCTGATTAGAAAATTATTAATTTGATTATTATATAAAGTTGCTGTTGGTTTCGTTTTGTTTTAGCTTGTCATTGTTTTTTATTCTTCTTTATTTATTTATTTATTTATTTATTGTCTAAATGCCTTTATTTTTTGTCAAATACAGTTCTTAATACAACATATTTCACCGTTTAAACATGTATACAACATTTCTTATTTTTAAATTCGTTTAACAAGCATTTTAGATGTAAAAAAAATAATAATAATAATAATACTCGCAAAAAGACTGATCTGGCTCGTTTAGTTGATTTGGTTTGCTTTGCATAAAATAAAATCGTTTACGGTTTACTAAATGAAACAAACTGCTCTCACCCGAGGAGAAGGCAAAATATCTGCGTGTGTAACGGGTACCGTGGCAACGGCACCGTGGTGAACAGATTGACTCCTGTAACACAGGAGAGAAACGAGGAGACAGTGTGTCAGGTTCGAGCTCTCTGCAGTAATTTATTCAAGAATTTTCTTCAGCAAACACATCTCTATTATGTAGAGTTATTTTATGTTTCACATATTACATATTCAGTGTTTTTTTAACATTACAATGAATTTCAGTGTCTATGTCAATACAAAATCCATAATAAAATACACCTCTGAGTACCAAATGCATGTTCACTTACTCTTTGTGCTTGTATTTTACACTATTTATCAAAATGAAATGTAAAGACAATGGTAATATTCACCAGCTATGTTTAGGATGCTTAGTAACTTCTATTTCCAGTATTTTATCAGTATCACGTCAATACAGTACTGCAAATCATGCTCAAAACTACTAAAGTGCTCCAAATGTAGCTTCAAACCTCATTTTAAACTGTAACCATTTTTGTCTAAACTCATTGAGAAAAACACATTTTCAACTGATGGTGGGAAACTAACATACAGTGAGCGAACCAATACTCGTTGACATTGCAAGCTCATAAAATACCTTCGTGTGCATTTATAAACATGGAAAAGTGTGTGTGTTGAGCTGATTTGCTCCCTAACGTAATGTGGGCGTTGCCAGTAGGCCGTTAATCTGCCGGACTTTGCCCTCTCGTTTCAAACTCGTTACAAACAAAATCAGAAACAGACCCTAACGAAAATTACTTCACTAAAGCAGTTCACTCATATATCACACACATTTCAGCATGGCTAAATTCTAGTTCTGATGTGTTGTTGTACATTTACCAACCTGTAACACAGGAGAGAAACGAGGAGACAGTGTGTCAGGTTCGAGCTCTCTGCAGTAATGAGAAACCCACAACTCACGCAGCTAAACCCGTCACTTGATTTCGCCCCTGCTGGCCCGGAGCAAACACTACACAATTCACTTTTTGAAGAAGGAAAATCACATTAAAAATAAAAACCCTTGGAATACTTTTTTCAAAAAGAAATACAATAACTTGTGTTCAAATAAAAGACAATAGTTCTGAATATTCTTGACACAAGTATGACACTTTTGTGGTCGTCACACGTGCACTCAATGCAAACGCAGACTCAGCGACTGTCATATAGGATATGGGTTACACAATAACTCACACCCCGCTTTATTACACAAATTAAACACTGTATATGATAAGGGCTAAATATTTAGTATTCCACATGGCTAAAACACAACAAAACATTATTTTGGATGTTTAATAAATAGCATTACACTTGTTTTATCTCCCCAAGCTTTCTCTCTCACACAAAATACATTATGCTACAATCTTACCTTTCAGAAGCGCGTGTCTGGCTTTAAAACCCATAAGACATCACCAGCAGTAAAAGGAATTCATATCTGGATAGTTTTATTCGTTTTGATGACATTTATGAATGTACATTATAATATTTTGCATGTAGAGTAGCCTATTGACGATGCTCATTTGGGGGGTGCCGCGGTCGGCATCTCATTATCGCGGTAATGCGGTTATCGTCACAGCCCTATGTTCAAATGAATATTAAAAGACTTAAGACTTTTTTCCCCCATATATTTAATCATTGAGGATTTGAAAAAATAGTCTAAAAATCTCGCCTTGTTCTCGTGAACCCAGTCTCGTGTCTCATCTTGTGGGATAAGTGTCTCGTAATACACCGAATAAATATATATATATATATATATATATATATATATACACACACACAGAGAGAGAGAGAGAGAGAGAGAGAGAGAGAGAGAGAGAGAGAGAGAGAGAGAGAGAGAGAGAGAGAGAGAGAGAGAGAGAGAGAGAGAGAGAGAGAGAGGGAGAGAAGCTCTCTCTTATTATATTCTTAATGGTCATTAATTCTTAATGTTCCTCAGTCTCATTGATGAAGGATGAAGTATAAACACAACCTGTTTGTTCTTCAGTGTGTTTCATTCTGCAGGGTTCTGGATCTCTCATGTTCTCTCTGTCCTTCAATAAACTCTGTCTCTGCAGATTTCACTTCAAACTGATGCTCTGATGCTCGTCTTCACTTGTAGACTGAAATGAATACAAATCAATTAATCTATTCCTGATTAAAACAGTATACTTAGTTACAACTTAATTATAATATACCTATCTATCAAAGTGTTCTATACTAATTCACAAATAATTTGTATTTATTTTGTGTTTTATATGAAACAAGGTTTATCACAGATTCATTAAATAAATGCAATTATGATACTTAGTTATATATTGTAATGCCAAAATAACTGATCGTATTGTTGACTTAAGTCTGTTAATAGCAATAAAACGAGCTTAATGTGGCAATTAACAGATCTGAAGTCATCAGCATAATGAATGAGGTGAAAACATGATCTATTATCATGAAATAAAGAGGATTTTCAGCAGCTGATAATATTGATGAGCCTCAGACTATAAACCCTCATTGTCCATATGTATCTGAGTATAGTTAGAATTTTATGTACCACATTCATAACATTTACATTACATTTACATTTAGTCATTTAACAGACGCTTTTATCCAAAGCGACTTACAATTGGGAGTACATAAACAAGCCATTCAGGATCAGCAGCAGATCATCTTTCTTTGTTTGCTGATAGAAACTGATTGTTTGAGTCACAATAAATTATGAAATCCTGAGAAATCGTTCTAATGTGACAATTACTTCTCAAGTGATACAGAAAAAAAATAGGCTAATATAAAGACACTGACATCTTTATTTATTTATCTGCCTGATTGAATCTAAATATAATTGTATTTTCTAATAACTAATGTTACATTCACAACAACAAAACAGTTGTCTCTTATCGTTTTGTATGAAGAGAGACCACAAAGACTTCTTTAAATAGCTATACATGTTAGCAGGCACACAAACAGCACTGAGTCCGATAATAAAACCTATTCATTGGTGATTAAACAAACTATGTAACGTGTTTTTTACAATTATGTGAAATAGCGTGGACTGCTCACCTCAGAAACTCCGCTGAAGCGCGCGAATTATGAAGTCATCACCGTGAGGCCGGTAGCTGATCAAAATTCGCGCCAAATTCTGTTTAAAACGGCAAAAAATATATATAAAACAACATATCAAACAAAAATTATGTTAAAATGCTACTTTAGAGAGGCAGACAGTCAGGTGTGCGATGAAATATAGTTTATTAAGCATTTAAAAGCTTTTTAAGAAATGTAATTACCTAACCCTGCAAAAACTCATTTCAGGGAGGTAGTGTGGCTTAAAGAAAATCAAATATGTAATCATTGATCACATTTAAGTTCTTGATATAAAATGGTGTTTGAGTGTGGTGTAAATATTGCAGACGTTTGGTATTTTGTCACTGCCTGCGCACCGTATCCAACACGATTATGTGAGCACTGTGGAGAAGAGGAATCAGTAGAACATGTTATATGTGTTTGTCAAAAGAATAATGAACGAGAAATAATGAAAAATGAATTTAGAAAGATGGGAGTGGATGAATTAAAGCTTAAAAATATAGTTACTCGTGGATTAGAGAGTTTATTTCTTTATCTCAAGAGAACAGAGCTGTTTTTATGGAATGGGTAAACTCTGGTCCACACTCCAATACAGTAGGTGGCGATAATGCACCTTAATGTTGGTGCTACCAGCCATAAAATCGAAGAAGAGGAAGAAGTAATTCATCAGAAACCGAGCGAAGCTACAATGGGTAAGCCATATTTTCTCTCCCTCTGTATATTGGTTAAATAATTAATGCAATTTCTATGATTGTAACTGTTTGGTAATGAGTATATTAAGAGAAAAATATACTGTGTGTTCGATATGCTGCACGTGTTTGCAGTTTGATCAATTACAGAATCGTTAGCAGGCCCAGTTCTTGACGGCTATGGAAGGGGTGGGCTGGCAGATATCCTGGGTGGGCAGTTTTTTAGTCATCATATCATCGTATAGTCTAGAAGATGTTTATACTGTAGATATTACTATATTAAATGTACACTGAAAAAAGCTTTTGTGGACAGCCTAGATTAGAATATCATGCATTTTCACAGCAAAATAAACTTTTTTCTTTATAGAAAAATAAAGACCTCTTTGTTCTGTTTCTCTGGATCATTGTTTCTATGCTGGTGATTCTTTTCCAATAACTTTTTTTTACCAAACAAGGCCGTAATCATGTCTTGAAATTGGTAGGACCAGTCGTTTTGAGGAAAATAAAGACCAGACCACTATGGTAATGTTATTAAAGAAACTAAATAGCTAAAGTATTTAAATGGATTTAGGGGAATAAATTAAAAGGAAAGAGCACTTTCTACTTTAAGAATTTTTTTAAGTAATCAATCTGAACTATACATAATATTTTTTTTTTATTTTAAAATATGCATCCATTCAATTTCAGTTGTATAGTTGAAAACGCAAAACAGGAAAATGCTATTGTCATCACAATCAATTATGAATTACATGAATCACCTAAATGACAGACCTAATTTCCATTCAAACATGTGGAATTCGACCAAAAAGTCAAATAGTTTGTGTCACTGTATATTGTTGGGCGTTTACCATTTGTCAAACTTTTTATACCAAGTACCACTTCAGAAAACATTTGTCTCTCCAAGAACCACCATAATGACCAACATTAAATTACAGTTGCGTAGTAGGCCTAATTATTCATCTACAGCTCTGCACAGTTCAAAAACGAAGCAGTTTTATTCCTAATGACAATATGTATTGTTGTCAGCCACTTTAACATTGTAAATACACAGTTTGAACATTAACACGGTGCTTACAGACTGGTAAATAAAATTATTAAATTAAAATGTATTATACATAAAAGTTAAATAAAAACTGTACTTAATTGTAAAAAAAAACGTTTACTCAAATAAAGATTAAATTAGGAGTATTGTGTTAACATAGATTTGTGTATGTAGTGATTCCTCTGCGTACTACTAGAGGGAGCCTGAGTACCACAATAGTGTTACTCGTACCACACTTTGAGAACCACAGGTACGTCATATCAGGGGAACGCTACGTCGAGCAGTCTGTTACTACAGTATCGAATGCAAATTTCATCGCACAGGCTCGTTGCTTTCAATTTTTAGTCTTACATTCAGCATAAACAGCAAGCCAAAAGTGCCCCAGCCATCCATGCAACGAACGACTGAATGCACGTTATGAGCGGGTTTTTTAGAAAACTAAAACTGCTCAGGGCTGCGTTTCCCAAAAGCATTGTAAGTCTAAGTTGACCGTAGCTCCAGTTTTTTTCTTCAATAGATCTACGATGTACTTCAGCGTACGATGCTTTTGGGAAACCCAGCCATGGTAATTTCAGTGGTAGGCTATGATACATATTCACGTAGCCTATAAAAACCCCGTAACTCACAAACCTCCCGTGATAGCGCGCAAATATTTCTGCCTGTTTTCGCTCGTTGCAGCTTTTCTGCAACAGACTGAAGCTCCGCATGAATTCAGCGCGCCTTGATTTCAGCCAATAAAAGAAAAATGCTGCAATTTTCTGGTGTTGTTTTATTATTGTTTGGGCAGTCTCCAGCTGTATTTTAAACTTCTCTTCTTCAGTTCACTTTGTCTAATTTTGATTAGGTGGGCAAGACAGTCATTTGGGTGGGCTTAGCCCACCCCTGCCCATGCCTGGAGCCGGCCCTGATCGTTAGTGCTTTGCTAATGAAACGTGTTAATGTTCTTCCACAAGCTGCATCGATTTGTATTCCCATCAACGGCTAAAACACCAAAATAGCCATTTTTTTTTTAATTTAAATTCATTTTCTTCCAGTGATTGTTTTCTGTACATTCGTGTGTATGATTGCTTCAGTGTTTGGAGTCAAAAGCTAAAGTATGAATCTGTGGGAAATTAATAGAAAGCAATCTCAAGATTTGCTGATGAGATTTTAATGTTATTTAGCGCTTTTTCTTTTTTTTACATTACTGTTTGTTAAAAAAACAAGTTTAGTTACTTTACGTTTTTATATTTGAATAAGACTGCAAACAGAAACTGTAAAGATAAGTGTATCACTCGTGTCGTGTGAGAAGTGTTTTTTTTTCAATAAAGCTGTATTTCTAATGGAAAGCATTATACATATGATAAAGAGAGATGATCTACTGCTGATCCTGAATGTCTTGTTTAATTAGTGTTTATAGTCTGAGACTCATCAATATTATCAGCTGCTGAAAATACTCTTTATTTCATGATAATATCCCCTGTTTTCACCTCATTCATTATGCAGATCTCCTCTAAATTGTCAGTTAAAGTTAATTTAATTCTTATCATCAGACTTAAACTATGCAGTCACTATTGTGATATATACAAGATACAGATGTCCTAACAGCATTTATTTCATTAGTCTGTGTTAAACTGTTTAATATAAACCAAAACAAAAGTAAAAACCAATGAACAAAACTTTAAACTCAAATGAAATGAATTATGGAAACACTGATTTATTTATTGGTTACATAACTGTACTTCTGTTTATTCTTTTGATTGTATTCTTAAAATTGTTTAGAATGTAAAAATCTAACAGACAAACAGAAATGCATGTGTGAATTTGTATTCAGGTATTTTACTATAAATAGAGAGAATGAGAATAAGCTTTATTGTCAGGTATGTTTACACATACGAGGAATTTGCTATAGTGACAGAAACATGAATGCTTGTTATACATTTACATTTATGCATTTAGCAGACGCTTTTATCCAAAGCGACTTACAGTACATTCAGGTTATGCATGTTCCCTGGGAATTGAACCCACAACCTTTTGTGCTGCTAACGCAATGCTCTACCACTGAGCCACAGGAACACAGCCAGCAGGTAAACATAAATGCTTAATATGTGAATTAGTAGAAAACAGGGTTTCCTCTGGTCCTTAAAATTCTTAAATAACGTTTTCCTAATAAAAGGCCTTACAAAGTCTTATAATGTCTTAAATTCAGATTCAATGGGTCTTAAATATTTTTGGTCAGATTACCACTAAAATATATTTTTCAGTCTGACGGACCCAGTGACTTTACAGTAGGGGTTTAATGATTCACTCATTTTCTCGATGCATCGATTACAAACCCTGACGATGCATCGCTCTCGAAACATGGATTTTTGAATCATCGATTTCAGACAGTAATCGATTTAAAATGCTAAGAATTGAATGAATCGTGATTTTCTATAGCGATTCAATAGTTTTTCAATGGCTCTCGGTCATACCGACGACATTACCTGAGCAGTCGAAGGCTGTGCATTTATTGCATGGACGGAGCAAAAATGTAAGTGTGTAAAGCATACGCACAATTCCATTGAATGATAAATGTGTTTTAACAATGTCGTTGAACCGAATGTACGAAGAAAACTGTTCAAATAACCACAGCATTAACAACAACCTTGAAATAAGAGCGCGAGGTTTATCTAATAATCAGATGCTTGAAAGTAGCGTTTGTTGTCATAGCAAACAGACATCGGCACTTTTTCTTTCAGAATCATCATTCGTCGATGGAGACGAAAAGTTACATACTATAGCATTTTATTTTATGAAAATGAGATAAAGAAGTTTTCGCACTGAAAGAGAAGTGATCTCTGGCTCAAAGAACAGGCCAGACTATATCTGCAGCTGAGCTGAATAAAAAGCAGAATGAACTGATGAAACATTAAGACAATAAATACAATTTATGAATGATGCAGTGATAATTTACATATCAATTATTACAGTACAGAAATTATAAAGTATATTTTCTACCTTATTCTGTGCAGAACATTTAAATAATTGTTTGTGGTAAAAAAACAATCAAAAAATTTAATCAGGCAAAATTATAGATTAGACATGATTGATTATTGTCCAGCAGTGTATTTGATTACTAATAGCAAATTCAAAGTAAGAGATAAGAAAATAATTGATTATTTAAAAAATTATAATAATACGTACATACATACAATTATTGTATTTGACTTTTCTGTCACTTCTGAAATGATGGCTATGCCCCTGGTGTGACAAAATGTTAGCCTATACATAATAATTTTAAAGCTCTTTTTTAATCTTGGTTTACATACATTTCTACATATGCCACGTCACGCCATAGCATTATGAAACTAGCATCTAACAATGGACAAAGGTTTTTGTTTTTTTCCTCTAATCTACGTAATCATAAAAGCTGTGGTGTAATTTGCTCTCTGACTAAGCATTTAAAGAATTTTGTGAATGCACTTAAATAATGCAGAATCGTTAATCCAATCGAATCAAATTTTATTGTGAATTGAATTGAATCCTTCTGAGTTTGCAAAAATCGCTCTTGAATCGATTCGTGTCTACCCAAAGATTCACAGCTCTTCTTTACAGTCATTGGACAGACCGAAGACTTTACCTGCGTCTCAATGTGCATACTATCCATCCTAAATTATATGTGTAGAAAAATACATGAAGAGTTGTAAAAATGAAGTGAAAAATTAAACCAATAAATAATATAGGGGAGACTTTCTGTCTCCAGGATACAAAATAGGGCCTGAAACTCAAATGTTCAAATGATGTCACTTCCTGGATGTTGCCATTAAAAAGAAAATGCTTTAAAAAGGAAGAAATAAAAGCAAATTGTGTTGAGTGAAAAATACTGGCCAGTTTTATTTTTATTTTTAGAAAATAATATCAATGTTAATATCATGTTTATAATATATTATAATTGTGGATTTGATTAAGCATCAAATAGTTCTCACTACAGAAATTCTGGATGTAACTGTACTTTCTAATATAGATCATTTTACATTATTTTGTAAAAATGTGTAAAAATTATCATAATTTGGTGTAGCTGTTGTCTGCTTTCACTTCACATTTTTTAACTTTAATTTCAGGTCTAATTGAGGAGAAACAACATCATGTCAAAACTGGAGAAAAAACTCACTCACAGACTGAAAGAGTTTCTTTACTGAAAAGAAGAGACAAGAAATGTTTCACCTGCACTCAGTGTGGACAGAGTTTCACAAACAAACACAGTCTCAAGAGACACATGAACATCCACACTGGAGAGAAACTGTTCACATGTGATCAGTGCGGGAAGAGTTTCACAGACTCATCAAACCTTAAGATGCACATGAAGATCCACACTGGAGAGAAACCACATGAATGTGATCAGTGTGGAAAGAGTTTCACAAAATCATCAAACCTTGAGGTTCACATGAGGATCCACACTGGAGAGAAACCGTTCACATGTGATCAGTGTGGAAAGAGTTTGTCAAGCAAGAAGAGTCTCAATGTTCACATGAGGATCCACACTGGAGAGAAACCGTTCACATGTGATCAGTGCGAGAAGAGTTTCACACAATCAGCACACCTTAAGAATCACATGATCATCCACACTGGAGAGAAACTGCATGAATGTGATCAATGTGGAAAAACATTTTTGAGGGCTCCATGCCTGAAGATTCACCTGAAAGTTCATTCGCTGGAGAAACCACATTCATGTTCTTTATGTGTAAAGAGTTTTTCACAACTGTACAGTTTAAAACTACATCAGAAGAGACACACTGGTGTGAGCGATTATATGTGCTTTGAGTGTGAGAAGACTTTTATTACAGTTGCACATTTAAAACAGCACGAGAGGATCCACACTGGAGAGAAACCTTACAAGTGTTCACACTGTGACAAGAGATTCAGTCATTCAGGACATCTGAAATCACACGAGAGGATTCACACTGGAGAGAAACCGTATCACTGCACTGCATGCGGGAAGAGTTTCACTCAATCATCTAATCTACGGAGTCATAAAATACACAATCACATTAAATAGTTTATCTTCAGGTTCAGTGCTTTCAGGTGCTACACCGCATCTCTTCCATATCAATCTGTCATAAGAAACATCATCTAAATTAGTCAAAGTGAATGAAGTTCATCTTCAAGACCAGCGGCTTCATCTCTAAGATTCAGACCAACTCAATAATAGAGTTCCTCCCTAAGAACAATATCTAAATTTGCATTCTTGTATAAAACTTTGCTTTATGAAATTAATTATATTATTATGCTTTATCATGAGATTCATTTTATGTTCTTATGCATATTTGTAGAAGCTTTTTACAGGTTCAAAATGGTCATGTTCATTAAGTTGAAAAAGAGGCTGATTTGTTTTTAATTTCATCTTCACTGTTGTTTTTAAAACGATTAGCTATTCTTCCGTTTAGGGTGTATTTTATACTGAACAAAATTAATAATCATGCTGTCTAATCAGCATCTTGATATGCTACACCTGTGAGGTGGATGGATTATCTCGGCAAAGGAGAAGTGCTCACTAACACAAATTTAGACAGATTTGTGAACAATATTATAGAGAAATAGGCCTTTTGTGTACATAGAAAAAGTCTTAGATCTTTGAGTTCAGCTCATGAAAAAGGGGGGCAAAAACAAAAGTGTTGTGTTTATAATTTTGTTCAGTGTACAAAATGCAGGTGTAAGATATTCTGTCATGTAGGTTTGCATCTGATCCATCTTCACTTTTATTCACTTGAGATGCTTTATATCTTGTTACTCAATAAAGAGAGAGAACTGTCTTTTACTTTATATTTGCTTCAAGTATTAAACTGTTTTTGTCCACGTTTGTTATCTGCTGATTTTTCCTCCGCCATGAATTAATAATTTCAGAACTTTAGTTACGTTACTCTCTTCCAGTGGCGCTGCTGAGTTCAGAGTTATGTGGTTTTTTGTTTTTTCCTATTTTTACTTCTCTTTTTACACGTGTAACGTCTGCAATGATTATGTACGACAAAAGAACACTTTTGGACATTGGAGAGCGTTACACTAACCTGATCCAGGACACTTTATACACAGATCCAGCGTGGCCATTGGAGATACTTCGGAGCACCGAAGCTGACAAAGGCCGCCTCAATAATACCAAGAGGCGAAAGAAACACCGCGGGAAACGTGCTGGAATCCGCAACAGACTGAGGAAAAGGGCTCACAGTCCTCCTCTACCGAGTATTCTGCTCGCTAATGTCCAATCCTCGGAGAATAAGATGGACGATCTTAGAGCCAGGATAAGTTTCCAACGGGACATTAGGGACTGTAACATCTTTTGTTTGACCGAAACATGGCTCACGCCGTCGGTCCCGGACACCGCTGTGACGCCATCTGATAACTTTTCTGTTTTACGGATGGACAGAACAGCCGAGGCCGGAAAAACCAAAGGTGGTGGAGTGTGTTTCTTTATTAACAAGAAATGGTGTGGTCCCAGGAATATTTCCATTCTGTCGCGTTCCTGCTCGCCTCATCTGGAACATCTCTCCATTATCTGCCGCCCATTTTATCTGCCCCGGGAATTCTCATCAATCGTCGTCACTGCCGTTTAGATTCCACCACTGGCAGATACCAGCTTGGCTTTGTCCAAACTACATGATGAACTCAGCGGATATATCAACAAACATCCTGACGCTGCATGTATCATCGCGGGGGACTTTAACAAAGCCAACCTCAAGAAGGTCATCCCTAACTTTCATCAGCATATATCCTGTCCAACCAGAGGACTGAATACACTCGATCATTGCTACACCCAGTTCAAAAATGCCTACAAAGCCCACTCATTGTCAGCTTTTGGAAAATCAGACCATGCCGCCATTTTCCTCACACCGGATTATAAACAAAGGATCGTTCAAGAACCGCCGGTGGAGAGGGAAGTGGCGCTGGTCCTCCCAATCTGAAGCTACGCTACAGGCGTATCTTGATGACGTCGACTGGGACATGTTCCGGGCGAGTTCATCTGACGTCAGCGAATTCACGGAGGTAGCATTAAGCTTCGTAAACACACTAACCGAACAGGCCACTGAAACGGTAACAATAAAGACTTTCTCAAATCAGAAGCCGTGGGTGGACAGGACAATTTGTGACGCGGTTAACCATTGAACTGCCGCATACAATGCCGGTATTCTGTCAGGAAACATGAGCGAGTACAAAGCATCGTGCTATGCTCTCCGTCGTGCAGTAAGAGCCGCTAAACTCAGATACAGTGAGAGAATTGAGTCACATTTCCAGTTCAATGACTCTCGACGCATGTGGCAGGGACTGAAGACCATCTGTTCCCCTGGAAACAACTCCTCTGTAGAGGTGAGAGCAGATCCGTTGCTGGCCGAAGAGCTAAACACCTTCTACGGCTGCTTTGAATGTAATGGCGGCGCAATTCTGCCGAACAGCGCATCAGCAAGCAGCAGACAGAGCAGCGATCATGTAATCACCGTGTCAGAGGATGATGTTCGGAGAGAACTAAGGAGAGTGAACGTCAGAAAAGCAGCAGGACCCGATGGGATTACTGGCCGCGTTCTGAGGTCCTGTGCTGATCAGCTTGCTGGTTTGTTTACTTCCATATTTAATGAGTCCCTCGCTACCTCTGTGGTTCCCACCCCCTTTAAAAAATCTGTTATAATCCCTGTGCCTAAGAACAGTAAACCCTCTTGCCTGAATGACTATCGTCCAGTTGCCCTCACATCGACAGTCATGAAGGTTTTTTAGAGACTTTTAAAGAAACACATTTGCTCCTCCATCCCTGCTACTTTGGACCCTCTTCAGTTTGCCTATCGGCCAAATAGGTCCACTGATGATGCCATCTCTCAGGTACTGCACTCCTCCCTCACTCACATTGACAGCAAAAATGGCAACTATGTCAGGCTGTTATTCATTGACTATAGCTCCGCTTTTAATACTATAGTCCCCACCAAGCTAGCTGATAAACTCACAGACCTCAGCCTAAACACTTCACTTTGTGACTGGATTCAAGATTTCCTCACCGCCAAACCACAAGTGGTGAAAGTCGGCCAGTTCACCTCCAACTCCATAACCCTGAACGTAGGAGCCCCACGGGGCTGTGTCCTGAGTCCCCTGCTCTACTCTCTCTACACCCATGACTGCGTGTCCTCTTACAGCTCCACTTCTATCATTAAATTTGCTGATGATACTGTGGTCCTGGGCCTCATTAACAACGATGACGAGGCCGCATACTTAGAGGAGGTAGAGAGACTCACATCATGGTGCCAGGACAACTGTCTCTCTCTGAACGTGAGCAAAACTAAGGAGCTGATCGTGGACTTCAGGAAGAGACAGCAGCGGCCCTACACCCCTCTTATGATCAGTGGAACCCCTGTGGAGAGGGTGAGTAGCTTCAAGTACCTCGGTGTAAACATCTCTGAGGACCTGACATGGACTACACACATTCAGACTCAGGTCAAGAAAGCCAGGCAAAGACTGTACCATCTGCGAAACAGCTGAGGAAATTCAGGGTCTCACCAGCTATCCTGAAAACTTTCTATTCAGGGGCCATAGAAAGTGTATTGACTCAGTGCATCTCAGTGTGGTATGGTAATTCCTCAAACCAGGACTGCAAAGCTCTACAGAGAGTTGTGCGCTTAGCTGAGCGCATCTCAGGGTCTGCTCTCCCCTCTCTGCAGGACATCTACCTCAAACGCTGTAAAAGCAGAGCTGCTAAAATCATCAAAGGCTCAAATCACCCCGGTAACCATCTTTTCCGTTTACTGCCATCTGGCAAGTGCTTCAGGAGCATGATGGCAAAAACTGAGAGACTGAGGAGGAGCTTCTTCCCTCAGGCCATCAGGCTCCTTAACTCAAACTCTGTTTCATAACATTTACAAGACATAAAAAAAAAAAAAACATATTCTCGTCATCCGTATTGCTGCTATGTGTACATACCCAGTACAACCCGTTTGCATATCCCTCTCATCCCTCTTGTTTATATTACTATTTATTAAGTCCCATATACTGTTTTTGCACATCTTACTTGTTTTTGCACATCTTGTTTTGCACTTTTCTTTATTCTATTACACATTTTACTCTTTATTTCTCTTTTTTACCTGTATATATGCTCTTGTGTGGTGTTACTTTTATATAATTTGTATTATTTGCACTGTCCACTGAGCGGACCTGATTTGATCTACATTTCACTTTTGATTATACCCTGTATAATTTATTATGTGACAAATAAAGAAACCTTGAACGTGAAATATTATGATTGCTTTTGGGGCTTTCCATAATTACATTTATCGTTAAAGCTTTTAAATGCCTAATAAACTAAATTTCATCTCACACCTGGCCACCTGTCTGTCTATGTCAGTAACTGTTTTAACATTATTTTTGTTTGATATGTTGTTTTATGGTATTTTGTAGTTTAAACAGAATTTGGAACGTTTTTGATCATCTACCTTAGATTCGCCTCGTGATGATGACGCCATCATTCACTGCTTCAGTGGAGTTTTTTTTTTTTTTTTTTTTATAATATAACAAAAATATAACAAATTTACAGAACAAATTGGCATACAACTTACATTCAAATTATAATCCATTATAAATGGATCTTAGACATACAAGTGCATCTCAATTAGGGCTGTGACGGTATTGGATTTTTTCTTACTGCGGTGAAGCAACAACAAATATCGCGGTTTGGCGGTTAGTCGCACAACCCCCCCCAAGTAAAACATTTGCCGTGGTCGCACTTGCGCAAGTGCATGGTCTGCTGCTCCAAAGCGTCTGCTTCATATAGTGCACACTGCAGAGCCACAGCACATTGTAGTATGAGGTGTGAATCATGCCATTTCTAAGGCTTAGCAGGTGAAGGAGCAGTCAGTCCATGTCAAATTTTGAATGGGATTAATAGGAAGGTCAGACGACAGACCCACGGCGGCGTCACGGCGACTTCACTGTAGAACCAATCATAGGTGGCGGCGTATGTGATAAGTTTACATAAAAACTGACGTGTGATAGGTACGTCTAAACTAGGTACGCCGGATATATATACGTCGTCTCTATGTTCGTCGCATTATATGACGGCTGATATATACGTCGTACGTCGCGTTATATGACGCCTGATATATACGTCATCTCTAAGTACGTCACATTATATGACGCCTGATATATACGTCGTCTCTAAGTGCGTCGCATTATATGACGCCTGATATATACATCGTCTCTATGTACGTCGCATTATATGTATTTGCATTACTATATGTATTTGTTATAGGCTATTGATTTTACAGTAATTAGTTAACTAACAAGTGGCAATATTGTGTGTGTGTACAGGGCCGCTGCTGGTCAAATGGGTGCCCTCTTGTTGTGCCCCCCTTCCTCAAATATTATGGAAGTAAAATAAAAACCACCTACTATATAACTTCAAAATATAACTTTAATAAAATCTAAAAGCAAATAAATAAATAGATTGTATTATTTACAAATTGCAATTGTTACTTTAGACAGTTACCTATGGCTATTATTTTATTAATACGGTTGTCTGATTAATTTTATAGTCTCAAGCAAAATAAAATTAAGCATTTTTACCAAGATAAAATATGCTTTAATTTTTGTAAGGGTTGTGATGTCCATAAATTGAATAAATTATAGAGGCTGTGTCATCTCTCTCTCTCTTTATATATATAAAGGTGATACAAATGTTACGATTAAGTGGAGATTTGAATTAAATGCTTGGTCAATAGCCTATATAGGCTAAGTGTAGCAGCAGCAATGACCAGGCCTTTGGATCCCTTTACAGGCATTTGTAATAACATGTACATAAATTGTTTATTTAGTATTTCATAATGTACTTTAACAGTGTTTTTCAATGAAACCATACAATTATGAATTAGCCAATCATTATTGCCTCATTGTTTTTATATAATGTATTTTAAGTCATTTGAATTTTGCTTGCGTCTTTTTCGATGATTTTTGGTTGTATTCAGGTTAAAACCGTGGCTAAATATTATTAAATGTGTTACATCAAAGGAATAGCCTAACATGGTAACTTCAGACCTAAAAGAGGAGCAGTTATTATAGATGTATGAATTTCTGATACTCAGGAGGAGAACAGCTAATTCTAAACCAGGGGTAAGCTATGGTCCTTAAGGTCCACTTTCCTGCAGTTATTACCTCCAACCCTAATCACTTGATAACTCCTGGTTTAGAATTTGCTGGTCTCCTCCTGAACTATTATAATTGGACTTTTGGTATTATAATCACTGCTCTAAATCATCTGCCGTGTATATACCACCACAGGCAGATAGCAGCTTGGCTTTGTCTAAACTACACGATGAACTCAGCGGATATATCAACATACATCCTGACGCTGCATGTATCGTAGCGGGGGACTTTAACAAGGCTAACCTCAAAAAGGTCATCCCTAACTTTCATCAGCATATATCCTGTCCAACCAGAGGACTGAATACACTCGATCATTGTTACACCCAATTCAAAAATGCCTACAAAGCCCACTCACTGCCGGCGTTTGGAAAATCAGACCATGCCGCCATTTTCCTCACACCGGATTATAAACAACGGATCCTTCAAGAACCCCCGGTGGAGAGGGAAGTGACGCGCTGGTCCCCTCACTCTGAAGCTACGCTACAGGCGTCTCTTGATGACGTCGACTGGGACATGTTCCGGGCGAGTTCATCTGACGTCAGCGAATTCACGGAGGTAGCATTAAGCTTCGTAAACACACTAACCGAACAGGCCACTGAAACGGTTACAATAAAGACTTTCTCAAATCAGAAGCCGTGGGTGGACAGAACAATTCGTGATGCGGTTAACCATCGAACTGCCGCATACAATGCCGGTATTCTGTCAGGAAACATGAGTGAGTACAAGTCATCTTGTTATGCTCTCCGTCGTGCAGTAAGAGCCGCTAAACGCCGATACAGTGAGAGAATTGAGTCACATTTCCAGCTCAATGACTCTCGACGCATGTGGCAGGGACTAAAGACCATCTGTTCCTCTGGAAACAACAACTCTGTGGAGGCGAGAGCAGACCCGTTGCTAGCCGTAGAGCTAAACAACTTCTACGGCCGCTTTGAATGCAACAGCGGCGCGATTCTGCCGAGCAGCGCGTCAAGAAGCAGCAGACAGAGCAGCAATGATTATGCTATCACCCTTTCAGAGGATGATGTTCGGAGGGAACTAAGGAGAGTGAACGTCAGAAAAGCAGCAGGACCCGATGGGATTACTGGCCGCGTTCTGAGGTCCTGTGCTGATCAGCTTGCTGGTTTGTTTACATCCATATTTAATGAGTCCCTCGCTACCTCTGTGGTCCCCACCCCTTTAAAAAATCTGTCATTATCCCTGTGCCCAAGAACAGTAAACCCTCTTGCCTGAATGACTATCGTCCAGTTGCCCTTACATCGACAGTCATGAAGGTTTTTGAGAGACTTTTAAAGAAACACATTTGCTCCTCCATCCCTGCTACTCTGGACCCTCTTCAGTTTGCCTACCGGCCAAATAGGTCTACTGATGATGCCATCTCCCAGGTACTGCACTCCTCCCTCACTCACATTGACAGCAAAAATGGCAACTATGTCAGGCTGCTATTCATTGACTATAGCTCCGCTTTCAATACTATAGTCCCCACCAAGCTGGCTGTTAAACTCTCAGACCTCGGCCTAAACACTTCACTTTGTGACTGGATTCAAGATTTCCTCACCGCCAGACCACAAGTGGTGAAATTCGGCCAGTTCACCTCCAACTCAATCACCCTGAACATAGGAGCCCCACAGGGCTGTGTCCTGAGCCCCCTGCTATACTCTCTATACACCCACGACTGCGTGTCCACTCACAGCTCCACATCTATCATTAAATTTGCGGATGATACTGTGGTCCTGGGCCTCATTAACAACGACGACGAGACCGCATACTTGGATGAGGTGGAGAGACTTACAACATGGTGCCAGGACAACTGCCTCTCTCTGAACGTGAACAAAACCAAAGAGCTGATCGTGGACTTCAGGAAGAGACAGCAGCGGCCCTACACTCCTCTTATGATCAGTGGGACCCCTGTGGAGAGGGTGAGCAGCTTCAAGTACCTCGGTGTAAACATCTCCGAGGACCTGACATGGACTACACACATTCAAACTCAGGTTAAGAAAGCCAGACAAAGACTGTACCATCTGCGACAGCTGAGGAAATTCAGGGTCTCTCCAGCTATCCTGAAAACTTTCTATTCAGGGGCCATAGAAAGTGTTCTGACTCAGTGCATCTCAGTGTGGTATGGTAATTCCTCAAACCAGGACTGCAAAGCTCTACAGAGAGTCGTGCGCTTAGCTGAGCGCATCTCGGGATCTACACTCCCCTCTCTGCAGGGCATCTACCTCAAACGCTGCAGAAGCAGAGCTGCTAAAATCACCAAAGACTCAAACCACCCCGGTAACCATCTTTTCCGTTTACTGCCATCTGGCAGGCGCTACAGGAGCTTGATGGCAAAGACAGAGAGACTGAGGAAGAGCTTCTTCCCTCAGGCCATCAGGCTCCTTAACACAAACTCTGTTCCATAAACTTTCACAAGACTCATTATTATCTGTAAAAAAATAACAAAAACATTCATATTCTCATCATCCATATTGCCACTATGTGTGCATACCCAGTACAACCCGTTGCACATCCCTCTCATCCCTCCTGTTTATACTAATATTTATTAAGTCCCATATAATGTTTTTGCACATCCAATTTGTTTTGCACATCTTACTGTTTTACTGTTTTGCACTTTTCTTTATTCTATTGCACATTTTACTTCTTATTTCTTTTTTTACCTATATATATATATATATATATATATATATATACTCTTGTGTGGTGTTACTTTTATATAATTTAATTTTGACTTTATTTATTTATTTATTTTATTTTATTTTGTTTATTCTTTGCACTGTCCACTGAGCGGACCTGATTTGACCTACATTTCACTTTTGATTATACCCTGTATAATTTATCATGTGACAAATAAAGAAACCTTGACCTTGACCTTGCAACCTGAAGGATTTGATATTAACCTTGTCCACTAGATGGAGCTATACAATAGGGAATCGTTTTAGACTACGGGTGAATCCCAATTCTCTGTCTTACCCCTTCCACTTGTTAAATAATATTTAACAACATTAGTGTCAATTTTGTATTTTTATTTCATGTCTAAATAGTAAACATTTGTAACGTATTGTAAAAATTAAATAAATACTAGTAAATGATAATAAATATAACAGAATAAAAATTATACTTTACAGTTTACAAATAAATACATTCAATTGATTAGGTGCCTATGGGAAATGTGAATAAAAATAAATTATATAAAATAAATCAAATAAAATATGCCTGTAAGGATAACTAGCACATGTCAAACCATAGTACAGCGGCATAATGTAACGAACAAGTGGAAAGATTAAAGAGATTACTGTCTAAAATAAGTAGTTCATTGGTTGATTTTAAGACCTATGAAATACGAAACATTATATTTATCTGTTTGTGGACCTATAGGAAAATTACATGAATGAGGAACAGCGGTTTTGGTGAGTTTCATTGTGACACATTTCTATTGTATTTGGTTTATATTTTGTGTTCAGTGTCATCAAATAACGTTTTTTCCTTTGCGTGAGTGATGAATTTCTTCTCTTATGTGTGAAAAACAGTTAGCTCTGAAATTACCAATTTCAAAATAAGTATCATCGATTTATTACCTTTTATTAACACTATTCATAAAAGACTATTAAACTCAACTTGATCCACTATACCACAACTTATTTCTTAACTAATTTATAATTTTCACTAAAACAAAGTGGAAAGAAAACTTTTAATACTTAGCTTTTGTCATCTGCTAGAATCTCATTCAGCTGAATAACTGTATCCAAGATCTGGTCTCCGATATACATGTAATTTCATATTTCTTTTTATATATTTATAATTGTTTATTTAATCATGGTCATTTGAGTTTTCCTTGCGTTTCTTAGGTTTTAAATACCCTGTAAGCACCGTGCGCGTTTTACCTTGACTTGAATTAATATCAGCGGTAATTCTGCGTCAAGCAGTGTTCAAATAAAATAAAAATCAGCAAATACTGTGGAACCAAATAAATGAGAAACGAATGTTTATTTTTTAAACATCACATATATAGATTAGGGATGCCTAATAGATCGATCACGAAGGCAATGCTGGAAGATGCGCTTTAGGTCAGTGTTTCTCAACCAGGGGGGCGAGACATAAAACTACAATATAATATATTCACTAATATTATGACTCGCATGATAAGTCATGTAAAAAAATATATAGCCTATAAAAAAATAACAGTAGCCTACCACCTCTCTATATTCTGTGTGGTTGCTCAAAAACGCTGTATGAGTATATGATACACAAACTACATCTCTCAGTTGGATAAAAGAAGCCAGTGTCACACTAGTAGACACAAGTTTTGATGGAGACTATTGTAATCAAGGTAAAGCTGATTACAGTGACATACAGGATCGTGCATTAGGCGCGCGTTATGTCCGTTATAAATGATGCGCAAACGAACCGTGTATGTGCGCTCTCGATCACTCTAAAATCATATTTCTGCTTGAATACAGCGAGTGTTTTATAACGGATTCTCGCGTGTGTTGGAGAAGTTTGAGAGGATCAGTGGTGTTATGTGCATTCAGGCACCAGATGCTCCAAACAGCTTGTTCTTACAGAGGAACTGTTTACTGATAGTGAATAGTGAATAATAATAAACAAATATTTTATTTATTATTATTAAATGAATGCAACAAAGATACCAACACGCCTTTTTAATTATTTATTTGATTTAATATGTATGTCACACTCAGAAGTCAACAGGCTTAAAACGGGCGCTATACATTTCGTTTTGAAACTCGTCTGCATCGTCTTGTCTGTGTCACCTCACTCGTCTTGTCTGTGTCACCTCACTCTTCTTGTCTGTGTCACCTCACTCGTCTTGTCTGTGTCACCTCACTCTTCTTGTCTGTGTCACCTCACTCTTCTTGTCAGTCATCTCTCTTTACGTGATAAATGAAATCTGATCTGTGATGTAGAGGTCTGCGTGGGACTGTTTGAGGTTTTATTCTGCACGCACCCGCTCCCGCGATATATTCACTGTTTGTTCACATTTCTGATGAAAGACAGAGAGATAAGCTAACAAATAAAAGTCTAGTCTGCACAAAATTATATTTATTTTATTCGTCTTGTCAAGAGTCTTGAACTTATTGACAGAAAAATGTCAAGTCAAGTCAAGTCACCTTTATTTATAGCGCTTTTAACAAAACAAATTGTAACAAAGCACTGCACAATATCAAAATAGGCAAAATGTGTCAATAATGTAAAATGACAGGATTTAACACTCAATTATCTGCTGAATGCATTTCATTATTGAATTTAGTAATGGCATTGTCCAGCTTAGTTCAGTTTATAATATCTGTGCAATCAAGTCGATGATTGTGCTGGAAATGAAGTGTCCCCAACTGAGCAAGCCAGAGGCGACAGCGGCGCAAGGAACGAAAACTCCATCGGTGACAGAATGGAGAAAAAACCTTGGGAGAAACCAGGCTCAGTCGGGGGGGCAGTTCCCCTCCGGCCAGACGAACCAGTAGTTTGTTCCAACTGCAGCAAAGTCAGAGTGTAAGTGGTCCACTGGTTCCAGGGGTCTTTCCCCGATGGATGTCTAGGTGACGAGGTCCTCACTGGAGATCTGTCTCTGGGGCTCATCTATGTGTCCTAGACTCCGCTGACGGTCAGGGCTGTAGAGGTTGTCTCCAGGTGCTGATCATCCATTTATGGCAGACTTTGGTTAAGTCAGTATAATCGCTGATGGTTGGCTTCCTCTGAGGTCCTCGGAGGGGTTGTCATCGTCTCTTCTCAGGTGTTCGGTCATCTCAATCGTTTAAGGGTAGGATCCAGACTGAAGCTTGTGTAATTCCTAGCTACCATAGTAACATAGAAACAGTAAGACAATTAGCGTAGCAGTTGTTCCATCCAGGAATAACCCTGGATGAAATTATCAGTATAACCCAAGCTAAAGCATAAATATACTTTTCAATAACATTTTGCTGCCAACACGGAATAAAGTGTCACAGAGAGGGAAAAAAAGTTATATAAAAATTGTAATCCCTATTTTTATTCGTTTTGTCAGGATATAATTCGTTTAGGCTAACATTCAGCCTACAACACAATAGGAAAAAATGTAGGTTTAGCCTAATATATATTTTAGCCTATAAGTCTTGTCAAAACACTAAATTCATTTAACATTTTGCTGTTAACACAGTGAAAAGTGCAGCAGAGAAAAATAAATAAATTCGACACAGTCTGTCATTTAAAATGATAGAATAAGCATAATACAAAAAAGAAAAAAGGAAAGACAAGTTGAACGTCCTTCAATGACATCGCATTCACACTCCATCTTTATTCTGATCTGTCACTCATCACAACCTGCCAGTTCTGTTTGAGAGCTGTATATTATATCTGCATCGTTGCACATGCTGTGCTCAGACCCCGCAAATAAAACGAAGCACTGGTTCATACATGTCATGCAGCGCGCGCATAACGGTCCGAGTGCAGGCTGTACCGGAGCTCGATAAGAATAAAGCACAGATATGCTGTTCTGAAAGGACGTATGGGACCGGGATATTGTTAGACCACCCCCTCAAATTCAAATTGCGCCAGAGTTACCGACCGTTACCCCCTTGTATTCGGGAAATTAATCCCGCGGCATAAGAAATCTGGTCGGGACAGCCGCGGCAATGCAGACCTAGACTGCTGTGATGCAAGACTCTCGTTCTTTCTGTGCACTGCGTTGAGCAGCAGCGTTCAGTTTTAATTGTAGTGTCCTCTAACTGAACGAATTTATTTGTATTACTATAAAAACAATCTAAAGGACGGTGCCATGGTGAGCAAGTGATGCGGCTTAACACCGGTATAACCGTCATCACGTCTATCGCGGCAAGCCTACTTCACTCTGTTATTTATTTACTTTATAACAGTAAATAAATATCGGTTCTGCATATCGGTTATCGGGTACATAAACGTACAAATAATCGGTATCGGTATCGGTTATAAAAAATCAATATGGTCGATCACTAATGAACATACCGCTTTGTATCAAATAAATAATTTCCCCCTTTCTTCAAAAGAATGCTTTTGGCTCATTATCATTAATAACAATAATAATAATAATAATAAAGCCTACAATAAAACAGTACAATGACAAATTCACTTATATTAAACTTTTATTAACAATATGAATCAGGGAAATATGTTTTACCGGCATTGTAACACAAACACATAAACGGTCTTTGTATTTTCCCTTTCTTTATAACGATCATAAGTTTGTGGTTCATAAAACACATCAAAATAGTATAATGGCAAATTCGCAAAGGCCTATATTAAACATATAACTTTTATCTTTTATTAACAATATGAATAAGACGGATATATAGCCTGCTTGCCTGTGGGCTATTGCAAGTTAATCGATAACAAATTGCGGATTTGATGGTAAATTTGATCTACAATGAGCTTGGTTTGTCTGGCGGGACACTAAACATAAAGCTGAAACACTGGACTGTCCGGCAAAATGGGACATCTTGTAACCTTATTGGGGGGGGGGGGGGGTCTGTTATCTGTAGTAGTCTGTTATCAGGGAAGAAGAAAACATTTTTCCTTATTCATGTTCTTTGTGTGGAAAGAGTTTTTCACATCTGCAGAGTTTAAAAGCACATCAGAAGATACACACTGGTGTAAGAGATTACATGTGCTTTGAGTGTGAGAAAACGTTTAATACAGATTCAGATTTAAAACGACATGAGTGGATCCACACTGGAGAGAAACCGTATCACTGCACTTCATGCGGGAAGAGTTTCACTCAATCATCTTCTCTACGGAGTCATAAAATAAACAACCACATTAAGTAGTTTAGCTTCAGGTCCAGCGCTTTCAAGTGCTACCCTGCATCAAACATTTCCAGAAAAATAAGGATTTCAAATAAATTATATTTTTTTTCAGGAGAGTTAATTGCAATAATCATGTCTTTAAGGTGGATAAGTTAAGCAGGTTTAAAGGAGGTTTTAGTATGCTCAGAGTCTAGTTATTCTTGAGTATCGAAATTAAATATTAAGTCACCAGACAGGATTTAATTAGTTGAAATTTTGCTAGAATTATAGATGTTAGATTGAAAAATGAATAATATTCATGTGGGTTCCAGCTCATGTGGGAGTGAAAGGTAATGAAGCAGCAGACAGACTGGTGAAACAAGCTGTGATGGACACCAGTATAGAAATGACAGTATCATATAATAGATATGAAATTAAAGCAATAATAAATAATAATGCAAAGATGGTAACATCAGTGGGAAATGGAAAACAAAGGAAGACATATGTATTCAATACAGACACAAGTATCCAGACTTAGAATAGGCCACACTGGACTTATAAATCAAAGACGTTCATGTCTAAGCATCCAACAGGTCTCTGTGATTGGTGTGGAGGAGGTGAAACGCTTGAACATGTCATCATGCATTGTGGAGGATAGAGAACAGTTATTAGAAGAGTTTAGAAATAAAGGAGATTATGATATTATTATTATGAAATACTTATTAAAGGGAGGCCATATCAGAGCTGCTTTATTAAAGTTCTTGGACAACACTGGTTTAATTAAAAGGATTTGAATGATTTTGTTTCTTTTTTGGCTTTTTATTTATATTTTCTCTCATTAATAAACAGAAATAAGAAGAAAAAACACATACAGTTAAAAGTAAACAATATCAATATCAAATATCATACAGTTAAAAGACACCAAATATAAACAATGTAATAATTTTAAAAGTGAAAGAACCAATGAATTGAGTTTACCTTAATTTGTTTTATATGTTCTAGTTCTGTGTTTTATATGAAACATGGTTCATCACAGATTAATTAATAAATGCTGTTGTGATAGTTGTAAATGTCTCAATAACCGATCGTGTCGTTTACTGAAGTCTGTTGATGTAACCGAATCAAAAAGATAATAAAGATTATAATAATTCACAGTGTTGAATTCCATGAAATTAGACTGTAAATGATATTAAATGGTGTTTGAGTGTCCCCTGGTGGTGTAAATATTGTAGAGTTGGTATTTTGTCCCTGCGCGCGCACCGTAGTTCATCAGAAACATCCAACAGGATTATGTGAGCACTGTGGAGAAGAGGAATCAGTAGAACATGTTATATGTGTTTGTCAAAAGTATCTAATGAACGAGAAATAATGAAAAATGAACTTAGAAAGATGGGAGTAGATAAATTAAAGCTTAAAAATATAGTTACACGTGGATTAGAGAGTTTATTTTTTATCTCAAGAGAAAACAGAGCTGTTTTTTATGGAAAGGTAAACTCTGGTGGAAACCCACAGTAGGTGGCGATAATGCATCTTAATGTG
>JAPDDM010000296.1:0-117500 GCA_027474115.1 Schizopygopsis malacanthus
GCTTATATGTGGGTGAGTGAATGAGGTGCAGGTGTGGCAAGACAATCAGGGTTATTAGTGATGGTGACAGCTGTGTAATTGGTGCAATGGTGGATGGAAATGTTGTGTCGTAGTGCAGTGAATGATGGGAGTTGTAGTCCATGGGTGATGACACGGCACAATCCAGGAGGGCGGTGGAGCGGAGGTGGAACCGGGGGAGGGAACGGAGGGCCAGGTCCATGTGGAGCCAATGAGACAGGATCCCACCAGGGCGGGGCGGAAGAGACAGCAGAGATGTGAAGTGACACTGGGTAAACGGCTGTGGCGTGACAAGACTCTGGCAGGTCGGCGGAGACGTGAGGTGACTCTGGCAGGTCGGCGGAGACGTGAGGTGACTCTGGCAGGTCGGCGGAGACGTGAGGTGACTCTGGCAGGTCGGCGGAGACGTGAGGTGACTCTGCGAGCTCCTGGGACGGAGCGGGCTCTGGAGCGGACTCTGCGAGCTCCTGGGACGGAGCGGGCTCTGGAGCGGACTCTGCGAGCTCCTTGGACGGAGCGGGCTCTGGAGCGGTCTCTGTGAGCTCCTGGGACGGAGCGGGCTCTGGAGCGGACTCTGCGAGCTCCTGGGACGGAGCGGGCTCTGGAGCGGACTCTGCGAGCTCCTGGGACGGAGCGGGCTCTGGAGCGGACTCTGCGAGCTCCTGGGACGGAGCGGGCTCTGGAGTGGACTCTGCGAGCTCCTGGGACGGAGCGGGCTCTGGAGCGGACTCTGCGAGCTCCTGGGACGGAGCGGGCTCTGGAGCGGACTCTGCGAGCTCCTGGGACGGAGCGGGCTCATCGATCTACACTTTGAGTTCTAGCCGGAAGAAGTAGACCGTCCAGGAATCTTTAGCATACTCATTTCAACATACTGTGATTTGGGACATACTAATTCTATTTTTGGTATTTAATCATTATTACATCAGGGGTTCAACCGTAATATTACGAACCTACGAGAACAATTTTTACTCAAAGAAAATAAAAATAACGACTTTATTCAACAATTCGTCTCCTCCACGTCACTCTATAGCGCCATTTTGGAGAGTATCACATACTATTTTTTACTATTTAGGATGGATAGTAAAAAAATTGGGACGCAGCAAACTGTCTTAAAAACACGGTGCTCATGTGTGAAATGCTACAAAAGATGCAAGACACAAGCACAATGGTTATACACATCTAACGTGTTTACATAAAAAACTATGGAAAAATATCACATTGAATGGCCCCCAAATGATGTGTTTTTCAAACTAATCACGTGACTGAGCCGTCGTTGTACAAAATAGGCTTTATTTTATGCAAAGTATTTACTTACATTGGGGTGAAATGTGGCCTGGATGTGTTTGAGTGCCGTCGGGTGTGAATAGTGTTGATGATGAAGTGCTCAGTGCAGACCAGCAGTGATTGTCCTCCTGTGTGTTTCAGATGAGCAGGTTTCTGCTGTTTGACCGGACGCCGGCGCTTCACGGATACTCCAGGTTCATGCCAGAGAAGGTACTCTTCAGGTCTGCAGCCACAAAATCTTGATCATCGACCAACTCGAGACAGACGTTTTCAGTGACCGGTGAAGAAAGATCTCTCAGAGATGAAGCCGCACATCTCTCCAAATGCTTCTTTAAGCTACGTCTTGATTTTCACCCACCTGTCATGCACTGTTCTCCATCCGCTCCGTTCCTCTCGGCGAAGCATCACACCGTGCACACAACACAGATCAAATATGCTTCAGAGACAGCGCTCTATGGTACTTTAACGATGCACTTCTGGTTTGTTTGTGAAGTTGAACAAGCTTTGTGAGATCAGGACGGTTCGTTCAGCATCTGACGTGTTTACACACACTCTCGGTTTACAGTGTTTCTTCACCGTGCTGCGTCTGCCTGTTTTTTACACAGTAAGGATGCGTCGTCTGATTTGTACAGTCTCAGATATTGGATTTGCTACTCCTGCCGTTGTACATAGTGAGTGAGATCGATACAGCTTGTCAAGGGAAATATATTTATATGCTAGATGTGCATTTCATTCCTTGTTAGCTCATGCTCTTTGGACGGGATATTTTGTATAGAATGCAAATGTTTTAATAGTCGTTGCTGTCTGTAAGCAAACAAATAGATTTGTACATGAACTAAATCTTAGATGTATAGGGTTGAAATGAAACAAATACATGTATTATATTAAGGGACATAACTGGAGTATTACATTTTGATCATTTTCCCGTCTGGATGCTTTTCTTGTTATTTTTAGTACGTGTTGTTTTGCTATGAACAGCATTGGTTGTATTAATGATGTAAGCATAATGTTTTTTTTTTACTGTGTTTTGTTGTAAATGAATGTTTCCGATCATGTACAGCTGAGAAGAGAGTCCACTATATAAACTGTATTTTCACTATTTTGTTGAAATAAATCTGGGGTTGTGGCTGCTCCTGTTACCGGGCAGAAGTTATTTGTTTCTCTAAACTCTTGGTTCAGTGTTACTGGATCGTTTGCTACAGACCATCATTTCAAACCGCCTCATCTTTGTACTCTTTGTTCATAAATACCCTGAAACATGATGATTTCATATTTAGTCAGTATTTGGTGTGTCTCAGCGGCACCGGAGCTAAACCAGCACGATTGAATATGATCCTACATCAACACAGCAGCTACGTTTGAGCGTAGTAAGTTGTTCACTTTAGTTGAATATTTTAATATTAAGTTTAATATTTTAATATTTAGAGGTCTTCTTTCTGGCTCTAGAAGAGGAAGACTGGATTTCCGGCCCACATGATCACACATTTATGTGTTGCTGGGGTTAGAGCCTTTAAATTGGAATAAATCATTTATTAATAAAGGACAGAAAATAATAATAGCTATTTTTGAACAAACTGCAAATGCAAAATACATTATATTGCTGGTTCTTAATATTTGACTTCAATTGATGTTTATTAGAAGCATTACATTCTCATTTGTAGTTGAAAAGCTAGTGTAATTCTTGAATCCAGAGTTAATGTAGTATTTGTAATATCATGACAACAAACATGCTCCTCATTACCATGATTTTATGCTTTCTATAACAACAACAATAATACAACTAATATTACTACTTATAATAATTGTACAGTAAATAAAGCTGCAAGCAACGCCGAAAAGGCATTTGATAGGATAGAGTGGGTTTATCTGTTTAGAGTTCTGAAGGAGTTCGGTTTTGGTGAGGGATTGATATCATGGATACGTTTACTATATGTTGACCCACAAGCTTCAGTTTCTTCTAATAGTGTTAATTATGAGTATTTTACCTTATCACGGGGTACACGCCAGGGATGCCCCCTATCTCCATTACTTTTTGCCATTGAGCCCCTTTCAATAATGCTTAGAACACTTCCTGTTTTTCAAGGTATAATCCGCAAGGGAATCGAACATAAATTAGCCTTATACGCGGATGACTTATTACTCTACGTTACCGATCCAATTGCATCTATTCCTGAGATAATACATCTATTAGATGATTTGGGGAAATTTTCTGGGTATAAACTAAACCTGCAGAAGAGTGAATGTTTACCCATAAATCAGTCTGGCCAAAAATGAAAACAGAATGACTTACCTTTCCACTTGGAGAGTTCTAAATTCAAGTATCTTGGTGTAAATGTTACCCTTTCTTATTCTGCCTTAAAAGCAGCAAATTTTGCACCATTAGTTTCATACATGAAGTCAGCTTTTTTAAGATGGGCGGCTCTTCCATTATCTCCACTAGGTAGGATAAACGCTGTAAAAATGAATATTCTCCCCAAATTTCTTTACCTCTTTCAAGCTATTCCTTTGTTTCCACCCAAATCTTTCTTCAATAATATAGATAAATGAATCTCCTCTTTATATGGGCAGGTAAAACTCCTAGAGTTTCCAAAATGTTGCTTTAAAAAAAATCGACTAAGTGGAGGGCTTTCCCTGCCCAATTTTATGTATTATTATTGGGCAGCAAATATTCAGATGTTGGTGTTCTGGGTACAGAACTCCTCTTTACCATGGTGCAACTTAGAAGCGAAGTCTTGTGTTTCGTCATCTCTCCCTGCTATGGTGTTCTCTTCTCTCCCTATGTCCCTTTCACATTACACGGATAATCCAATAGTATGCTCTTCTCTTAAAATATTATTTCAGTTTCGACGTCATTTCAAATTTACCTCCGCATCAACCATGGCTCCAATACATAAAAATCATCTCTTTCTTCCTCCCTTCTCAGATTCTGTATTCTCTCTGGAAAAAAAAAAGGTCTGAAATGCTTTGAAGATCTTTTCATTAATAATGTGTTTGCAAGTTTTTCTGAATTATCGTTATCATTTAATTTACCTTCCTCTCACCTATTTCGATACTTTCAAATTAGGCACTGTGCCTCCTCTCTGTTCTCTGGGTTTCCCTCCCTACCTACAAAGTCTCCTTGGAAGGAGGCATTTCAATTGAATCTTCATATGGGTGGGATTATCGCTAAGATATATGCAATTATCTTGTCAAAGGATAATTATCACAACATTAAAATAATCAGGGCTTGGGAAGAGGAACTTGCCCTCGAGTTTAAAGATGGCTACTGGAGTAGAGTATTAGACAAAGTACGCACCACCACCTCATGTGCTAGACTTAGCTTTATACAATTTAAAACGATTCACAGAGCTCATCTCTCGAAGGCAAAACTTTCTAAAATATATCCCAATGTTATCCTCAGATGTGTGATAAATGTAAACTTTCACCATGTAACCTTAGTCATATGTTTGCATTTTGTTCCAAATTGCAAAACTTTTGGAATTCCTTCTTTAAAATACTTTCTGATGTCCTAGGGGTCGAGTTAATTGTTTGCCCTTTGATTGCAATCTTTGGTGTTCCTTCTCGGGGTCAGCCTTTAAGCCGGAGACAAGCTGACGTCATAGCTTTTGCATCTCTTCTTGCTAGGCGCAGAATTCTGTTGTCTTGGACCTCCCCTCAACCCCCCTCTATTTCAGTTTGGCTCAAAGATTTGGTATTTTTTCTAAAACTTGGAAAAATTAAGTACAATATCAGAGGTAGGGGGGAATCTTTTTTTGAAAAATGGCAACAATGTATCACATTCTTTAATGATGTACAAATCTTGGACGTGGATTGAGTGGAGATATATGTATGCCCCTTATTTTATCATTGTTTTTTTTTTTATTATGCAATATGTGTGTATGTACATGTATATGTATGGTTATTTTTTTATTTATTTTGTATTTTGTATTTATTTTTAATTTTGTTTCAGTTGTTGTTGTGTACTAATTGGGGATTGCTTTGTTAGATTATATAGGGTGGGTGGGGTGATATAAAATGTAAAAATGCAATTTGCAACAATAACAATTCTATGATTTAAAAAAAAAGCTGCAAGCAGCAATTAACCCATTTAATACCACATTTTTCCCAGACATGAAAATATCCAAATGACGTGTCATTCGTGACACTTTGAAATAATAATTTATTTTTTATTTGCTTGTGAAATTGTTTTATGGTGGGTCACAATTGTGACCAGTGGGATAATCTGTATACTAAAGGAATATATTTGTGCAGTCATACATGTTTTATATATCTTAGTTCAGCTATTTTAATCTGTTTGATCACACTCTTGGGTTACTATTATGCATAAAAACCCTTACTCAGCACTGTTAGGAATAATGCTTTAATATAACATATACATTTTTTATATTAGTGCTGCCAGTATTACAACATCAAGATTGTAATTGAATTAGTAACATTTGAACTTTGAATTTGCAATATTTTGTGATTGCAACCTGCGATTAGATTTATATTGTATACCTAAGTACCCCTTCATGGGAACTTCGAACTGCATCCCCTAGGGGTCGCTATTGGGTAATGCCATCAGCGTGACCCGTGCTTGAAGCATACATATATAAAAACACCACCTGTTGGCCGGCGACAGCCTATGACCCACGTCGAGACCCACCGTTGCCGAGGCACGGAGGAGAATGAAATCATGGGGTTCGCAGGTGGATCTGGCCGATGAGTTAGAGAGGGAGCTTTTCCTTTCGCGCGAGTCGGCCGAGAACGAGGGCGAGCCGCTGGATTATGATGATGCGATCTCTCTGACATCATCCGATCCAACGGCTAGTGCTCTGCTGGGTTATGCCCAGGAAGAGCAGGAGATGTCTGAGGGTGAGGAAGTCGAGACTGAACTCTCTCAAACCTCCTGCCCTGCGTACGAAGAGCTGTTGGAGGTTATGGAACATCTACTCCCTTCCCTCGGGGGGCTTTAACATCGGCCCTTAGCTTCCCCTCTGTAATTCCCCTGCAACCACCATCTACCCCACCGGAACGAGGTTAGGTGGGAACCTAAGACTGTAGTCAGACTGGACCTATTATGATTTCAGGCAGGTTCTATATTCTTCAAACTGCCTTACTGATGGTCCGGACCTGAGGCCTCCTCTGAGGTTTCTGTGAGAACCTCCTTGATCTTCAGGTTATTCTGGTCAGCACTGCAAGTGTAGAGCCAGCATTACCCCCCTCACCTTAGAGGGTTACCTATGAGTATGCCGCTCCCTTCGGAGCGTCTGAGTTTCCCCTCATTCTAAAGAATGAGTTCTCCGCTCTCCAGAGCTCATTGTCAGTAGAGCCAGCATTGCTCCCCTCACCTAGAGGATCACCTATGAGCATGCCGCTCCCTTCTGAGCGTCCGAGTTTCCTCTCCTTTTGAGGGATGAGTTCTCCGCTCTCCAGAGCTCTGTGATAGGTCGCTCTCCTTGTTGGTCGAGCTAGCATTGCTCCCATCACCATAGAGGGTCACCTATGAGCATGCCGTTCCCTCTCATTCTGAGGAATGAGTTCTCCGCTCCCCAGAGCTTTGTGATAGGTCGCTCTCCTTGTTGGTCGAGCTAGCATTGCTCCCATCACCATAGAGGGTCACCTATGAGCATGCCGCTCCCTTCGGGGCGTCTGAGTTCCCTCTCACTCTGAGGAATGAGTTCTTCGCTCTCTAGAGCTCCTCATTGGTAGAGCTAGCACTGCTCTCCTCACCATAGAGGGTCACCTATGAGCATACCGCTCCCTTCTGGGCGTCTGAGTTCCCTCTCATTCTGAGGAATGAGTTCTCCGCTCTCCAGAGCTCATTGTCAGTAGAGCCAGCATTGCTCCCCTCACCTAGAGGATCACCTATGAGCATGCCGCTCCTTCTGAGCGTCCGAGTTTCCTCTCCTTTTGAGGGATGAGTTCTCCGCTCCCCAGAGCTCTGTGATAGGTCGCTCTCCTGGTTGGTCAAGCTAGCATCGCTCCCCTCACCATAGAGGGTCACCTATGAGCATGCCGCTCCCTTCTGGGCATCTGATTTCCCTCACTCGGAGGAATGAGTTCCCCTGCTCTCCAGAGCTCCTCATTGGTAGAGCTAGCACTGCTCCCCTCACCATAGAGGGTCACCTATGAGCATGCCGCTCCCTTCGGGGCGTCTGAGTTCCCTCTCATTCTGAAGGATGAGCTGTCGGTAGAGCTAGCATTGCTCCCCTCACCTAGAGGGTCACCTATGAGCATGCCGTTCCCTCTCATTCTGAGGAATGAGTTCTCCGCTCCCCAGAGCTCTGTGATAGGTCGCTCTCCTTGTTGGTCGAGCTAGCATTGCTCCCATCACCATAGAGGGTCACCTATGAGCATGCCGCTCCCTTCGGGGCGTCTGAGTTCCCTCTCACGCTGAGGAATGAGTTCTTCGCTCTCTAGAGCTCCTCATTGGTAGAGCTAGCACTGCTCTCCTCACCATAGAGGGTCACCTATGAGCATACCGCTCCCTTCTGGGCGTCTGAGTTCCCTCTCATTCTGAGGAATGAGTTCTCCGCTCTCCAGAGCTCATTGTCAGTAGAGCCAGCATTGCTCCCCTCACCTAGAGGATCACCTATGAGCATGCCGCTCCCTTCTGAGCGTCCGAGTTTCCTCTCCTTTTGAGGGATGAGTTCTCCGCTCCCCAGAGCTCTGTGATAGGTCGCTCTCCTGGTTGGTCAAGCTAGCATCGCTCCCCTCACCATAGAGGGTCACCTATGAGCATGCCGCTCCCTTCTGGGCATCTGATTTCCCTCACTCGGAGGAATGAGTTCCCTGCTCTCCAGAGCTCCTCATTGGTAGAGCTAGTACTGCTCCCCTCACCATAGAGGGTCACCTATGAGCATGCCGCTCCCTTCGGGGCGTCTGAGTTCCCTCTCATTCTGAAGGATGAGCTGTCGGTAGAGCTAGCATTGCTCCCCTCACCTAGAGGGTCACCTATGAGCATGCCGTTCCCTCTCATTCTGAGGAATGAGTTCTCCGCTCCCCAGAGCTCTGTGATAGGTCGCTCTCCTTGTTGGTCGAGCTAGCATTGCTCCCATCACCATAGAGGGTCACCTATGAGCATGCCGCTCCCTTCGGGGCGTCTGAGTTCCCTCTCACTCTGAGGAATGAGTTCTTCGCTCTCGAGCTCTCATTGGTAGAGCTAGCCTCTCTTCTGCTAGAGCTAGCACTGCTCGACAGAGAGTGGCCTCCCGAGCATACCGCTCCCTTCGGCGTCTGAGTTCCCTCTCATTCTGAGGAATGAGTTCTCCGCTCTCCAGAGCTTGCTGTCGGTAGAGCTAGCATTGCTCCCCTCACCTAAAGGGTCACCAATGAGCATGCCGCTCCCTTCTGAGCGTCTGAGTTAACCCACGTATTGCCATCTCAACAGCTGTGCCAGTTCTGCAGCTGTATGATGAGGATGAGTCATCTTCTCACTGTGGATGCTCATCTCGGAGTTGCGGCCAGGCTCTGTTACCTCGACAAAGGGGCGGAGCTATTGCCTCCATCTCGATCTAGTTCTCGTCCTGGCTGCAGACAGGCGAGGTCTACTTCAGGTGGTAGCACGGGTGGTCTGAGGATTACAGTGGTGGCAAACCCTCAAGGGACCATCGCTCCTCTTGCGCTCCGCAACCAGTTGAGCTGCCAATTGAACGTGCTGGGCCCTCTAAAGGAGTGTATCAGCAGTATCCTTGGCACTCCTCCCGACGACCAGATGTCGATCGCTGCATCGGAGGGTGAGCCGGAGCTTCTTGAGAGGAAGCGCTGCTGCTCTGGCGGTAGCAATGCCTGAGTCGGATCGGGAAGTGACGGCTATGCTTTCCCGGGTCGCCGAAAGGGTAGGGCTTGAGTGGAGAAAGCCACCATGTCCCGAACCCTCGAGGTTGGACGACTGGTTTCTCGGGGTAGCTTGTGCTGGTTCTCAGCGCCCTGCCCCGGGTGCCTCTCTCCCGGACGTGCATGAGGAGCTTACAAGTCGTGGACGGCACCTTTTACTGCCAGAAACCGACCTGCTAACTCCTCCTCCCTCACCACCCTTGGTGGTGCAGCTAGGGGTATACAGGGGTCCCCCCGGTGGAGCAGTCAGTTGCGATGCAAGTGTGTCCTTATACTGTCTCCACCCGGCAGGGCAACCGTGCCTCCTCTTCCGGGCCTGTAGGTACTCGTCTGGTCTCATCCGGCAAGGCTTATGTGGCCTGTGGAGATGCTGCCTCCACCTAACGCTACGACGTTACTGCAGGTTCTTCAGGCTAAAAGAACTGAGGGACATGCACAGGGGAGGTCACGATCCAGAAGTTCTGAAAGAGCTCTCCCTTAAGAAAACAGGGCGTGCGCATTCTCAACTTCCTCGACGACTGGCTCATACTGACTCTTAGGATCTCTAGACTCTGACTGAGTCTTAGGATCAGTTATACGAACACAGGTATTTGGTGCTCTCGCACCTCAGCCAGTTGGGCCTTCGGGTCAACTGGGAAAAGAGCAAACTCTTGCCGACGCAGAGGATCTCTTTTCTCGGTATGGAGTTTGGATTCGGTCAATCAGACAGCGCGCCTCACGCAGGAACGCGCTCAGTCGGTGTTGAACTGCTTGAATATGTTCAAGAACAGGACGGCGGCACCACTGAAACAGTTTCAGAGGCTCCTGAGGCATATGGCGGCTGCAGCGGCGGTCACACCGCTGGGGCTGCTCCATATGAGACCGCTTCAACACTGGCTCCATGGCCGAGTCCAGAGGTGGGCATTGCAGAGCGGCACGCTGTGGGTCCAAGTCACTCCAGCCTGCCGCCAAACCTTCACCCCGTGGTCAGACCTTTCGTTCCTTTGGGCAGGAGTGCCCCTGGAACAGGTCTCCAGGCACTCACTCTTCAACGGGCTTGCAGTGTCGGGGGTTTGGACGGGTCCCCAACTGCACTGGCACATCAACTGCCTAGAGTTGCTGCCAGTACACCTGGCCTTGAACCGTCTCAAGAGACGCTTAGGAGGTGAGCACGTACTGGTCCGTACAGACAGCACTGCGACCGTCGCATACATCAACCGACAAGGTGGTCTACGCTCCTCCTCTGGAGTGGGAAGCATCTGAGGTCACTTGGTGCCATTCACATTCCAGGCTTGCTCAACCGGACAGCCGACGAGCTGCGCTCCCCGGAGAGTGGAGACTCCATCCCCAAACGGTCCAGCTGATTTGGAGACGTTTCGGCCTCGCACAGCTAGACCTGTTCGCGTCCCTAGAGACGTCTCACTGCCAGTGGTTTTACTCCCTGACTGAAGGAACACGCGGCACGGACGCACTGGCACACAGCTGGCCGCGGGGCCTTCGCAAGTATGCATTTCCCTCAGTTAGCCTTCTCGTACAGACACTGTGCAAGATCAGGGAGGAAGAGGAGCAGATCCTCCTCGTGGCGCCATACTGGCCCACCCGGACTTGGTTCCCAGAGCTGATGCTCCTCGTGACAGCCCCTCCCTGGCAGATTCCTCTGAGGAAGGATCTACTGACTCAGAGACGGGGTACCTTGTGGCACCCGTGTCTAGACCTCTGGAAACTTCATGTCTGGTCCCTGGATGGGACGCGGAGGTTCTAGGTGACCTACTCCAAGAGGGAGTCTACACCATCACTTCGGCGAGAACACTGTCAACGAGACTCGCTTACGCCTTGAAGTTGAACCTGTTCGTCGAATGGTGCTCTTCTCACAGAGAAGACCCCGGGAAGTGCCCGATCAGAGTCGTACTGTCCTTTTTACAGCAACAGTTGGAGCAAAGGCTGTCTCCCTCCATCCTTAATGCCTATGTGGCTGCGATTACTGTCAACCACGACCCCATGCATGGGAAGTTGGTTGGGAAGCATGACTGGGTCATCAGGTTCCTTAGGGGAGCGAGAAGGTTGAATCCTCTACGGCCCCCCTCTATACCCTCTTGGGACCTGTCTCTAGTGCTCAGAGCACTACAGCAGGGCCAATTTGAGCCTTGTAAACAGTCGAGCTGAAGTTTCTCACAAAATGAAAACTCTACTCCTGCTTGCACTAACCTCCATTAAGAGGGTTGGGGACTTGCATGCATTTTCTGTCGCCGATTCGTGCCTAAAGTTTGGACCGGCGGATTCCCAGATAATCCTGAGGCCCCGGCCCGGCTATGTGCCCAAGGTTCCCACTTCTCCCTTCGGGGACCAAGTGGTGAGCCTGCGAGTGCTGCTCCCGGAGGAGGCAGACCCAGCCCTAGCTTTGCTTGTCCCGTCCGAGCGTTGACATGCTACGTTACAGGACGCGAAGCCTCAGGACCTCAGACCAGCTCTTGTCTGTTACGGAGGCCGGCAGAAAGGGAATGCCGTCTCCAAGCAGAGGATGGCCTACTGGATAGTGGATGCCATCACCCTGACTTATCAGGCACAGGGTGTGCCTTGCCCGTTCAGGTTGAGAGCTCACTCTATAAGAAGTGTGGCATCCTCCTAGGCGCTGGCTCATGGCGCCTTGATGACAGATATTTGTAGGGCTGCAGGCTGGGCGACCCCTAACACATTCGCTAGATTCTATAGCCTTCGTGTGGAACCGGTTTCCTCCTGTGTTCTCACCTCAAACGGGTAGAAGCACTGAGGGGCTCCGGTTTCGGGTCGGCTTGCTAAAAACTGCTCCAGAGAGTCCAACTGTAGACCCTGTCGAGCTCCTCCATCCCCTCGGTAGCTGGACGTAGTGGAGCGTCCGGCGCCAGGCCCTCACTCGATGAATCCGCGAGAACCGGTGGAGGGCTGGGGTTCATATGTAGAGACCTTTTGGATCCCATATGTGTAAATTTCACAGTATAGCCTTAGAGCCCGTGTTTCCCGGCAAACTTCCTGCTACTTCCAAGAGGGTTACAATCACCTCCAATCTTCCATATGCACCTGAATATTGTCCATATGTGTATCTGCTTCTGAACCTCCTTCGGGAAGGTTGGAGCTTCCACAGCGTTCCTGTTCTAAGCTGAACGGGTACGTTTTCCCAGTGTTATCCAGTCCTACTGAGTGGGTAGTGCCATAGCAACAGTAACTGGTCTTCTTGTGGGAGCCCTAACCTGCGCCAAAAAATAGGGGCACAGGAGGCTTCCACGGGACACTGGAAGGGGCAGTATCCGTGGCCTTTTGGTAGGGATCCCAAATCGTCGGTCCTCCGACGTGACGTCGAGAGTGACCGACTGATAGGGAACGTCTCGGTTATGTATGTAACCCTCGTTCCCTGAAGGAGGGAACGGAGACGTCCCGTCGCCACGGCTCCTGTACCACTGCTGAGCGGCCAGGCCCCGGCTCGGCTCCTCAGTGAAAACCTGAATATGCACTGCACCTGCCGCCTACTTATGCTCACGCTGTGATCAGCGGCAGCTGGATGCAATAATCGCATGCCAATGTGCATTGGCTTGTTTAGTTTACACTCGAAGTGGATTGGTCTCTCTAAGCGAGATCCCAAATCGCCGGTCCTCCGACGTGACGTCTCTGTTCCCTCCTTCAGGGAACGAGGGTTACATATGTAACCGAGACGTTTCACACACACTATCTCATCCTGTAGCATCTCCCTTCACCAGTACTTTCTCCTGTATCCTCTATTCATAAGCGCAGTAACGTAGGTCATTAAGCCTATGGCATCATTAATTAACCCTCTAGGGTCCGAGGTGATTTTGTTCCTGGGATTCATCATCTCTCAGGACCTGAAGTGGGACACTCACATCGACTCAGGCCCAGCAGAGGTTGTTCTTCCTTCGCCAGCTGAGGAAGTTTAACCTGCCACAGGAGCTGCTGAAACAGTTCCACTCATCCGTCATCGAGTCTGTCCTCTGCACATCAATAACTGTCTGGTTTGGCTCAGCTGCAAAATCATTGTTTCATTGTAGAACATCACACCCAAGAACATTTTCTTCCCCCAGGCAATCCACCTCATGAACAGTTAAATGTTCCCCCATTATGCAATAAAAAATTGCAATAACCTTATATTTGTTACCACCTCCATCCTAGCACATGCCTGCATCTCTTTCTATTCTATTCTATTCCATTCTACACTCTATAGCACAGCTGTGCATACATACAATTTATTTATTTTAATTTTTTTTGTCTATTTATATTTACACGTGCATTTTTTATTCTTATCTTATTTTTGTTGTCTGTGTGTTGTTGTCTCTGTGAACTGGAAGCTTATTCACTAAATTCCTTGTATGCACAATCATACTTGGCAATAAAAGCTCTTTCTGACTCTGACGTGTCTTTTTTCACTCCACCCATTCCGTTAAAAGTACACATATTGTCGTATTCTTCACTGCACGGCCACAACAAGGACAGAGAAACTGCACAGAAGCAGAGAAAGAATTGAAGACATACATAGTCAATTTGCAAGTGGACATTCAGGTTAGTTAAAAGATATGCTTTCATTAAACTTACATGCAAAACCAACAAAGATATTTTGTGTGTAGAACTAGGGGCGATTTAACCAATAATCGAGGTACGGGGCCCCGTCTGATATCAGCGAAACATGCAGCGTTGAGCGATGTTGCTGTTCTCAGTCTTATCCGCTGATTTCTTCAACGCAGTGACCAGATGTGTTCAAGTTAGAATACACTTACCGATCAAAATGCCGAGTTTTGTCAAGTGCTGAGTTCTGTAAGGTCTGAATCATCTCACTATAACAAGATGTAAATCAGAGATTCATTGTGCAGTGTAGAGATTATTAACTGAACGTCGTGAGATCGCAATGCATTGAAGTGCGTCACAGCTATAGTGATTATGAGGAGCGCATTCTAGACTCAGAACAGAGATATTCTCCTCAGTAAAGAAAGTATTGTGTTTCAAGTCAGTTTTATTTATCTTGATGTTTCTAACCGACTCTCTTGTGTGCTTCTCCGATGCGTAACGAATACAATGACTGGAGATGGGCAAATTAGCATTCTATGGTAATATCCACTTTTCTGTCCCTATAGCCTTTACAGAAAGATTACACTTTAAAAATATTTTAGGGTTATGATTGCTTAATATTTTAATATGAAACAATATGTTATTTGAGCAGTTACACCTCCTTGTGGTGAGGATGGTTTTTGAATTGAATAAATAGAATTTCAAGCTTGGCCCCACAGCCATGTACAGAGGAACAGTGCTTTATTTTGAACTCCAAAACTGTTTTATACTATTTAAAATACAATAATGTATTCATAACTATTCATATGATGTCAATGACATTTCATATGAAGCTTTTAGTTGAACTCACTGGTGTGGCCTGCTTTATTGTTGTGAATTGTAAAAAAAAAAAAAAAAAAAAGAATACAAATGCATTGAACTATACTTAATTTAGTGAGTATACCATGATTGATAAAATGTGGATTGATAACTTGCTAAAGATATTTTGTAAAATGCATTTTTCATGAAAATTGTCAATGGTCTTATAACCTATTGTCACTGGTATCATCTGACCTTCCTTACGGGGAAATAAATACACACACACAAAAAAAACCTGTCATTTATGTGTATTCATAAAATCAAAAGGTAATCTAATAATGTGGACTAATTTTAAATGTTAGAAAAAGAAATTATTTTAAGACATTGCCATACCAAAAGTGCACGTTTCAGAATGACACATTAACTTTGCATAAAATCCGTATTTTTTTAACTTAAGTACCATCTGTGGGTGTCATATGCCTTAATATTTTTAATATATTGTATTTAACGTTAATTTAATAATTAAAAAAAACTTTGTAAGTTACTAATTATAACACTTTCACTGTACAGAAACACAGCAAAGGACATTTACATGACATTATCAAAGATAATTATCATTTCATTATCAAGACTTCCGTCTCAAAAACTCCTATTATAATTCCTGAGCTGTTTGAATTGTGAGTCAGCGAGCGCGCTTCCTGACATCATCTGACTCATCTGAATGCCTCTGATTGGTCACTGCATTCATAAGCTCAACAGAATCGTCTGTGATTGGTTGTAATGCGTCTGTCTCTGACTCAGCGCCTGGGAACGCAGGTTTGAATTTAGCTGCTGATGATTTGACGCACTGAACGTTCTAATCATGAACAATACAACGTGATTGTATCAAATATTACAAATATTATTCGGCTATTTTGGTCTTTTGGAAGTTGTTTCAAAATTAATTTGGCTCAGAATCTGATGGTGCACGTGCCTCACTTTGAATGGGCATGACGCCTCTGTCATACAGTATGCCTTCAGAACACCTGAAATATGGAATGAGTTGCCTGGGATAAATTTATATTTGTAAAACGATTGGAAAAGTTTACAATTTATTAAATGGAAAAGTGCATGCTTTTTTTTGATAATGACTTCATTTGTGATCTAAAAAACATAAGGTAGCCAAATTTCAAATCAAATCAAATCAAATCAAATCAAATCAAATCACTTTTATTGTCACATCACCACAGCACAAATGCCTTAGTGAGTGCAATTCTTACGAGCGTGCTCCAGACAGTGCAAAAAAACAAAACAAGACAAAACACAACAATTTACTTATGGACAGTACATATTTACAGACTGTACAGAAGACAATGTGCAAAATACACATACATATACTCAGTACACATAGTGTACTATAAAGACAAACTTAGTTATCAACTACACATTATACACCGTATGTACACATCTACATTATGTACACATCTATACATTATGTAATATATACATAGTAATAATGTGAAGATGCAGCAGATTATAAATTAACAGCAGATTGGTTGGTTGAGCAGCAGATAGATGTGCAAAGGTGCAACAGATTATATGTCGTGGTTGTGCTTTGTATGGTGTCCAGTGATAGCAGATGTGTTAGTTCAGTGTGTGCGTGTAGTCCGGTAGAACGGTGTTAAAGTGCAGTGCATGGCATGTTGTGTGGGTGGGAGTGTGTTGTAGGGTGGCTTTAGAACAGAATCAGGTTGACTAATTGCTGGCTGTAAAACTAATTACTGGCTGTAAAGGTACAAATAAACTATAAACTAGAGCGAGCGAGCAAAATAATGGTTAAGTCAAGTCAAGTCACCTTTATTTATATAGCGCTTTTAACAATACAGATTGTGTCAAAGCACTTTACAGAATCAAATTGGAGGATAGAGTGTCAGAAATGTATAATAATAAGATTAAACACTCAATTTTCAGTTAAAGACATTTCATTATTGAATTCAGAGATGTCATTGTCTAGCTTATTTTAGTTTAATAATATCTGTGAAATCAATTTGATGATAATCGCTAGCTCACCTGTGTTAATGTGAATGAGCCTGGTCTGTTTGTCTGTATTAGCACGAGAAGGCAGATTGGGTTTCTGTTGCTCAGCACAAATATCACAACTGTTGTTAATTAACTCAATAATACAAAACAATAAGAAAGCAGTTCTGTCAGGACCACTATCGTCAAAGATGATAGATAGAAAGATATCTTTTTGTGGTAAGTTTGATTTGAGCTAGTAATGGGTCTGCCGGAGTTTGATACCGCGGCTCCCCCTCACGACACTACTGAAGCCATAACCCCCCCCACCTAGAGAAACAGAACAGAACCAACATAAATGTACTGCAGATATCATTAATGTTCAATCATTTAATGTACACATTTTAGAAATGAGCCTGATTCAAAAGACAATCAGAAGGCCAAATTCTTACTGGATGAGAAGAGTTGGGGATGGAGGAGAATCATTAGCTATTGAGTAACACGAAAGCTGCTGATAATACCGAAGGACCTTATATAGGAAAACGGAGATCGGCGTCGTATTCATGTATACTGTAAAAAAAAAAAAGATGAGCCAACTTATAATTTTAAGGCAACCAGCTTCAGCAGATTTTTGAGTTTTCTCAACTTGTTGTTTTAAGATTGTACAACAAAACGTTGAGAATCTCCTACAAAAATAAGTTGAGAGAACGCAAAAATCTGCTGAAGCTGGTTGCCTTAAAATTATAAGTTGGCTCAATTTTGTATTTTTTTACAGTGTAGGAAGACGTGAAGCTGAGAGTCAGCTGATGCAAGCGTGACTAACGTGACCTGCCAGAACTAACGTTACGCTTGATTTCTCTACATATTTCAGCCTTTTCTGCTGTTTTTACTGAATCCATCAGTCCACATTATTTTAAATACATTTGGTTTATCGTTTCATACTTTATTGTCCTATTTTGTCTCCAGTATTTAAACGCAAACAGAATCATGTGTTTCTTAAATGTCACCAGGTGCCACTGATAAAGATGTTTTTTTGCAATTATTGAATTATTTGTTAATTTATTTTAATTACAAGATCAAATTAAACTATAAGAGAGCTCTAAAAGTCAAATTTGAACGTGCAACAGTTCAACTGAGAACAGTTCACTCATAATGTGTCCATTACTCACCCTTGTGTTGTGGACTTTCTCGTGTTAATATTCTTTCTTCTGTGGAAAGCAAAGATTAATGGAGGACATCAGTTTTCACTGAATAATGGTTTATTTGACTTTGGAATATTTAATGACTTCAGAAGATTTAGAGCCATTTACCATACAAAGCACTTTAAAGGGGTCATATTTGACTTTTAAAAACATTTTATTTCACCACAGGAGGTTATGGATTTTGGCATCAGAATAGACATCTGCAATGTACAGCAGCAATGCATTTACAAGCTAATTAACATGTTCTCTTTCTCAGACCAGGAACATCTCCGGAAACAGATGGATAATCAGAAAGAGATGAAAGGACTGATAAAAGATATTGCTAGAGAAAGTTTGTGCTCAAATGTTGGTAAATATTAAGCCATTTTTTGTTCCTTTTAATTCTGAGAGATTTCAAGTAAAAAGGTAAATTATATGTACAGTATATATATATATATATATATATATATATATATATGTATATATGTGTGTGTGTATATGTATATATGTGTATATGTATATAAGTGTATAAAAAAATCTAGATATATATATACAGTGCCCTCCACTAATATTGGCACTCTTGGTAAATATGAAAAATGGTGGGTGTGAAAATAAATCTGCATTGTTTATTCTTTTTATCTTTCATTAAAAAATGCAACCTATCATTGAAACAATAGAAAGTTGGGGTAAATCTCACTGTGAAATAAATGCATTCTCTAGTTCATTTTAAAAGATTCATTTTGTGATCAGTTACCCATTTTTGTGTTAATTTTGATGTTTGTTTTGGATCATTGTCTTGATGGAGGATCCAACCACGGCCCATTATAAGATTTCTAACATAGAAAGTCAGGTTTTGATTTTGTATCTGTTGGTATTTGATAGAATCCATGATGCCATGAATCTGAACAAGATATTCAGGACCTCTGGCAGAAAAACAGGCCCACAACATTAAAGATCCAGCAGTATATTTAACCGTGGACATGGGCTACTCTTTTATCCCTGTTTGTACTAAACTCATCTTGAGTGTTTGCTGCTAAAAACAATTTTTCCAGTTTCATCTGACCATAGAAGCCAGTGCCATTTGAAGATCCAGTTGTGTCTGATAACTGAATATGCTGGAGTTCGTTTTTGGATGAGTGAGGATCATTTTTCTTGAAACGCTCCCAAACAACATGTGCTGATGTAGGGGATGTTTGAGATATATATATATATTTTAGGTTTCTGACCCCAAGACTCAACTATTTTCTGCAATTCTCCAGCTGTGGTCCTTGGAGAGTCTTTAGCCTCTCAAACTCTCCTCCTCGCCGTGCATTAAGACGATATAGACACACGTCCTCTTCCAGGCAGTTTCCTAACATTTTCTGTTGATTGGAAATTCTTAATTATTGCCCTGATGGTGGAAATGGGAATTTTCACTGCTCCAGCTCTTTTCTTAAAGCCACTTCACTAATTTGTGAAGCTCAATTATCTTTTGCTGCACATCAGAAATACATTCTTTGTTTTTTTCTCATTGTGATGGATGATTAAGGGAATTTGGGCTTTGTTTTCCCTCCTATTTATATTTTTGTGAAACTGGAAGCCATAGCTGGATAATTTCATGTTAATAATCACCCTGGAGTGCTCAAAATTATGAATATGAATGGAAATATATTTCAGAGATATTTTACTCACAAGAATTTCTAGGGGTGCCAATAATTATGTCCACCGTGTATTTGAGAAAAAACAGTAGATAATCTATGTCTTGGTGTGCATTAATTGGAGGAAAATAAAACACGGTATGTAGGCAAAGAACCACCCAACACATGGCCATGGACTTTACTGGTGTACTATTATATGGTATATCATTTCCATGACTTTTCCAGTTTTAGTTATTACACTTTTAAAATTAGGTGACCTCATACAGTATATACAAGTTTTTCAAAACTATGGGGACCCTGGTTCTTCAATGGAAAAAAAAAGTTGTTGAGGGGGTAAATAATGTTAATAAAATTATGTTAATTATGAAAACAATTTTACTTAACTTATTTGATCTAAAACAATGATAATGAACTTATTTTATATAGTCTTATTTTAGTCATTTTAAATCATCTTGAGGCCCTCTGCGAAGTTATCATTTTTTGAAGTGTAAATAACATCTTAAATTCCTCTCTCTTTAGCAGATCTCAGGATTGTGCTGTTGGGTAAAACTGGAACAGGAAAGAGTTCAGCAGGAAACACCATCATCGGCGATGTTGTGTTTAAGGCTGGTATGTCATTTAAGTCTATCACTACTCAGTGTGAAAAACATCTGACAACAGTGGAGGACAGAAACATCTCAGTGATCGACACTCCAGGACTGTTTGATACATCCATGAGTGAAGAACAACTGAAAGCTGAAATAGTGAAGTGTGTCTACATGTCTGCTCCTGGTCCTCATGTGTTTCTGCTGGTCATGAGTCTGGACACGAGATACACAAATGAAGAGAAAAACACAGTGAAATGGATTCAGGAGAACTTTGGAGAAGAAGCTTCTCGATACACAATCATTTTGTTCACTAGAGGAGATCTGCTGAAGGGAAAAACGTTAGATGATTTTATTAGTGAAAATAATGATCTCAAGGCTCTTGTTAATATGTGTGGTAACAGATTTCATTTATTCAATAATGAAGACATGAAGAACCGCTCTCAGGTCACTAAACTGCTGAAGAAGATTGAGAAGATGGTGTCAGAGAATGGAGGACAGCACTACACTAACGAGATGTTTAGAAAAGTCCAGGATGAAATTGAATCGGCGGCTCGGAAACAAAGATTTAAACGTCATAGAAGAACAGCACTAGAAGTAATAGGAGGAGCAGCAGCAGTAGTAGGAGTAGCAGCAGTGACAGTAGCAACAGTAATAATACGAGCAACAATCAGAAAATAAATATTCTTCTGATAGCTGATAACACAATTGTGCTACCCGAGTTTGAGTCCTTGCTTGTGGCCCTCTTCACATTTCTCCTGCTTTGCTTCCAGTCAAATCTCTATGCTTTCCAGTCCAAATAAATGTCACAAATATTAATATGCTGTTTCAAAATGTCTAATCAGTTCTTTGTAAGCACATGCAGATTTAATAGAGGTACTGAGTTATTTGTCAAACTTTTGCAAGCATTGTATTAAATGTTTTAATTATTACATTTGTATTAAGGTTTATTTTTAATCATTTTATTGAAATTTATTTGTAATTGCAATTATTTTTGTTAACTTTTCTAATACGCCTAAACTTACTTAGTCCTGGTTTCTCCTTAATTAGCTACTCATTGACCTTTATACGCCCTCTGTTAATTAGCCAATTACTGCAGCCATATACTAATGGGTCCTGATTTCTAACTGCCTGCATTGATGCACAGATACTTTAGAGCTGCTTGATTTGTAAGGTGTGTGTGTGTGTGTGATGCACACTCACCCACCCACCCCCTGCTTCAATAACTAAATAAAGTGGTTATGTGGAATTGTATAACTGGACTCTGTGTTCTTATAGACATCCCAGACATTTTCTAAACCCTAAACTCCTTTGCAAAATGTATTACTGACCTTTGCCACTGTCACCTCTTGGCTTGCTTAGTTGGGGACACCTAATATTAGGGACTTGATCGCACAGACACTATTGGATGGAACAGAGCTGAGCTGGACAAGCTGTTTTCTCCAAAACTGCTTTATAGATGACTTGAACACATTACATAATTGATTAACTTTTCACAGTTATTGAACCGAACTGAATCATCAATGTACTAACTTAAACTATTTTTTTTTTACAATTGTACTCTTTTTAGAGTTGCTTTACAGCAGAAAGATTAGAATCTGAGCTTTACAAATAATATCATGACATTTGTGTTTGTTACATAGAGAAGTAAGATAAAGATTTAAATCCCTAGCGCCAAGATGCTCCTCTGTCGGTGTAACGAGAGGAGTCAGTGGCGTTAAGATCCAAATGCAGCTTTAATGAACAACAAGGCTAGGTCAAACAGGCAGGGGTCAGAGGCAAAGCAGGTGTCACGTAGGCAAGACAGAATCAGCAACAGGGGCAATGCAAAGGTCGGGGCAGGCAGCAGACAGAGAGGATATCGAAAGGCAGGCAGAGTCAAAAAGGCAGGCAGCAAACAGTCAGAGTATATAGGCAGTCCAGGTAAACACAGGGAAACAGAATACAGGGGAAACGCTAAGAATGTCAGCCGGGGCAAAACAAGACTTCGCAACGTGTGTAGGGAAGTGTGCTGCTTATATGTGGGTGAGTGAATGAGGTGCAGGTGTGGCAAGACAATCAGGGTTGATTAGTGATTGGTGACAGCTGTGTAATTGGTGCAATGGTGGATGGAAATGTGTGTGTCGTAGTGCAGTGAATGATGGGAGTTGTAGTCCATGGGTGATGACACGGCACAATCCAGGAGGGCGGTGGAGCGGAGGTGGAACCGGGGGAGGGAACGGAGGGCCAGGTCCATGTGGAGCCAATGAGACAGGATCCCACCAGGGCGGGGCGGAAGAGACAGCAGAGACGTGAAGTGACACTGGGTAAACGGCTGTGGCGTGACAAGACTCTGGCAGGTCGGCGGAGACGTGAGGTGACTCTGGCAGGTCGGCGGAGACGTGAGGTGACTCTGGCAGGTCGGCGGAGACGTGAGGTGACTCTGGCAGGTCGGCGGAGACGTGAGGTGACTCTGCGAGCTCCTGGGACGGAGCGGGCTCTGGAGCGGACTCTGCGAGCTCCTGGGACGGAGCGGGCTCTGGAGCGGACTCTGCGAGCTCCTTGGACGGAGCGGGCTCTGGAGCGGTCTCTGAGAGCTCCTGGGACGGAGCGGGCTCTGGAGCGGACTCTGCGAGCTCCTGGGACGGAGCGGGCTCTGGAGCGGACTCTGCGAGCTCCTGGGACGGAGCGGGCTCTGGAGCGGACTCTGCGAGCTCCTGGGACGGAGCGGGCTCTGGAGCGGACTCTGCGAGCTCCTGGGACAGAGCGGGCTCTGGAGCGGACTCTGCGAGCTCCTGGGACGGAGCGGGCTCTGGAGCGGACTCTGCGAGCTCCTGGGACGGAGCGGGCTCATCGATCTACACTTTGAGTTCTAGCCGGAAGAAGTAGACCGTCCAGGAATCTTTAGCATACTCATTTCAACATACTGTGATTTGGGACATACTAATTCTATTTTTGGTATTTAATCATTATTACATCAGGGGTTCAACCGTAATATTACGAACCTACGAGAACAATTTTTACTCAAAGAAAATAAAAATAACGACTTTATTCAACAATTCGTCTCCTCCACGTCACTCTATAGCGCCATTTTGGAGAGTATCACATACTATTTTTTACTATTTAGGATGGATAGTATAAAAATTGGGACGCAGCAACTGTCTTAAAAACACGGTGCTCATGTGTGAAATGCTACAAAAGATGCAAGACACAAGCACAATGGTTATACACATCTAACGTGTTTACATAAAAAACTATGGAAAAATATCACATTGAATGGCCCCCAAATGATGTGTTTTTCAAACTAATCACGTGACTGAGCCGGTCGTTGTACAAAATAGGCTTTATTTTATGCAAAGTATTTACTTACATTGGGGTGAAATGTGGCCTGGATGTGTTTGAGTGCCGTCGGGTGTGAATAGTGTTGTTGATGAAGTGCTCAGTGCAGACCAGCAGTGATTGTCCTCCTGTGTGTTTCAGATGAGCAGGTTTCTGCTGTTTGACCGGACGCCGGCGCTTCACGGATACTCCAGGTTCATGCCAGAGAAGGTACTCTTCAGGTCTGCAGCCACAAAATCTTGATCATCGACCAACTCGAGACAGACGTTTTCAGTGACCGGTGAAGAAAGATCTCTCAGAGATGAAGCCGCACATCTCTCCAAATGCTTCTTTAAGCTACATCTTGATTTTCACCCACCTGTCATGCACTGTTCTCCATCCGCTCCGTTCCTCTCGGCGAAGCATCACACCGTGCATCCAACACAGATCAAATATGCTTCAGAGACAGCGCTCTATGGTACTTTAACGATGCACTTCTGGTTTGTTTGTGAAGTCGAACGAGCTTTGTGAGATCAGGACGGTTCGTTCAGCATCTGACGTGTTTACACACACTCTCGGTTTACAGTGTTCTCTTTCATAGGTAACTCTACGCTGCGTAGCTTAGCTTTACGCATCGGGAACGCCTTCCGCGTGACCGAGTCTGAGCCCATATAGAATCACGCCAATTCATTGGCTGATGGCGCGACGCCGTCTCTGACGCAATGACGTCGTCAGGTCATACTGGCGAACGCGCCATCCACTCCTCAGATTTCTCTGCCTTCACGAAGCGGTTACATCGCCCTTCGTTGTTGCGATTTCTGACCCAATTACTACCCTTGCGATTATCCATTTGCACTTCGGCGACTGCCTCAGTGGAACTTTGTTCTCCTCGCGGTGAAGTGCCATGGAATTTCGCCGCTGTATGCCACCGTGCACGCGTTTCATTGCTCGCGAAGACCCACACAGTAAGTGTATTTTGTGTTTGGGTTTTTCGCATGCACGTGAGGCGGTTTATGGGACCTCTAACTGCAAAATTTGTGACGATTTCCGTCTCATAACCCTCCGATCTCGGCTTGAGGATTATGAACGTGAATCCTCCAATTTTTCCCGGCGCGCATCGAGCACCAACGCGCCGCCTCGTGAGATCGCGGCCTCTCGTGAGGCCGCGGCCTCTCGTAGAGCCGCGAGCTGGGGTTCGGATGTCGAGCTCGAGGAGATGGAGAGTGAGCAGACAGGCCTCGCCTTTTCTCTCCCTCCCTCTCCCGATCGCGCACGTGCGAATTCGCCAGTCGAATTTTTGCCTGATTTTCAGTTTCCTAGCCCAAAAGCACGTGATTTCGTTTCTTTCGGGCTAGATGATATTCTGCACACGGCAGCCTCCGACTCCGAGGATTTCGGGCCTGCTTCAGCAGATGCGCTCCCGCCTAACGGCCAAGAGGCGTGGCCTTCAGCGGCCTACTCCGAGCTCGTGGACGTGCTTTCGCGCGCCACCGAAAAGCTTGCGCTGGATTGGCCCGATGAGCCCCGCGAGTCTCGAGCTTCGAAGCTCGACGATCGCTTCCTCATCGGCGCGCACTCCAAGCTTGAAAGGAGGAAGCTGCCATTTTTCAGTGATCTGCATCGCGAGAAGCAGCCATTTTCCTCTCGCCTTACTAACGCGGCAGCCGCTGACTTCACCAACCTTGTGGGTTCTGTGGAGCAGGGTTACACCGCCATGCCGGTGATTGAGGATACTTTGGCCTCACATCTTTCACCCTCTTTGGCTCCTTCTTGGAAGTCCCGCCCCCTCCTTCCTTCCAAGCCGTTTAGGACCACTTCCGCCCTTATCGGGAAGTCCTACATCGCGGCCGGTCAGGCAGGTATGGCCCTTCACACAATGGCCATCCTTCAGGCCTACCAGGCGGATGTCCTGAAGGAAATGGACGAAGGGACCGGTTTGACTCCTGAAGCCGTGAAGGAGCTACGAAGAGCCACTGACTTGGCTCTGAGAGCCACCAAACACACCGCACGTGCCGTGGGGCGCTCTATGGCGGCTTCGGTGGCCGCAGAACGCCATCTGTGGCTCAACCTGACCGAGATTCGGGAGAAGGAAAAGGTGTTTTTAATGGATGCACCCATCTCACAATCTGGGTTGTTTGGGGAGGCTGTTAGCGCTGTAGTGGATAAGTTCCGCTCAGCCAAAACTCAGTCGGCTGCTCTCAAACAATTTATGCCAAGGAGAGCAAGGGACTTTTCAACTCCCTCCTCCTCTGTGTCTAGGGAGCAGCCGCTCCCCAGGAGAGAGCCCCCTAGCGGCGGAGCCCAGGCCACGCGCCCTCCCCCCACTACGGTTTGGGGAGCCCGCGGCCGGTCTTCTTCCCGCCAACAACCACGCAAGCGGGTTAACATGAAGCGGCCCAACAAGCCTGCCGTTTCGGCTAACCCGGGTCGTTCCTGACCTCCGGGTCGGAATGAGGAGAGTCGTTTCACCGTTACGGGGCGAGGCCAGACCGCAAAAGCGTTTCTGCCCGCCCCGAACGCGCTCTCCTCACTTAAATCTGTCACAGCCACCTTTCGAGGCTTGGTGTGCAGATCCAATTCACCCTCTTTTTCACTCGGGCTGGCAGTTGGGGGACGCGTTCGTCTTTCCCCCTTTGCAGCCCGTCCATTCGCCGCCGGCGAGCCGCATGTTAGGAGACACAGCTGTTTCTCTCCTGCAGTGTACGGACCCCGTGCCGGCCACCCGTCAGCCCAGCACTTCTCTCTCCGTCATCCCGAGCAAGTACGCCGAGGGCTCTCCTTCACGGTGGAGGGTGCCGCTGCTTCCAGGCCTTCTTGACACCCCATCTCAGGTTTGTCTTCCCTTGTACGACACTATGATTCCTCTGTCACACTTCCTTCACGAATGGGAGCGTTTACCCGGGGTATCGCTGTGGGTTCTCCGCACAATTCGAACCGGTTACACTCTTCAGTTTGGGAAAAATCCCCCCCGTTTCGACGGGGTTCACCTGACAATAGTAAACAGCGCCGCCAAGGCTTCTGTTCTACAACAGGAACTTTCCTCCCTCCTGCAGAAAGGAGCAATAGAGGAAGTACCGCAGTCGGAAGTCGAACGAGGTTTCTTCAGCCGCTACTTCCTTGTTCCAAAGAGGGACGGCGGCTTGAGGCCTATCCTGTATCTACGGCATTTGAATCTTTCCCTCTACAAAGGGAAGTTCAAAATGCTGACGATGAGAACCATCATGTCTCAGGTCCAGGAGGGAGACTGGTTTGTCACCATCGACCTGAAGGATGCGTATTTTCACATCCAGGTCGTTCACAGACACAGGAGATTCCTTCGGTTCGCCTTTGGAGGGAAGGCTTACCAATACAAGGTTCTGCCCTTCGGCCTGGCTTTGGCCCCGAGGACATTTACCAAATGCATGGATGCTGCACTGGCCCCTTTGAGGCTCCAGGGCATCCGTGTACTGAACTATCTGGACGACTGGCTCATTCTGGCTCACTCCAGGGAGCTAGTGAGTCGTCACAGGGATATCGTTCTCGGCCACATCCATTCTCTTGGCCTCAGGATGAACGCCAAGAAGAGTGTGCTCCTCCCATCTCAACGAACTGTATTTCTAGGGGTTCGTTTGGATTCCGTTCAGATGCAGGCCCGTTTGGCTCCTGCCCGGATACCAGTTTTTACAGCATGTTTGGCCCGCTTCAAGCTAGGCCATCATGTCTCTGTAGGTACCTGCCGCAGGCTGTTGGGCCTTATGGCAGCAGCCTCCCCTGTGTTGCCCCTAGGGCTGCTTCACATGAGGCCATTCCTTTGGTGGATGAAGGAGCTGAGGTTACACCAGCTACTCGCCTTGTCAGAGTGTCGCGCAGTTGCTGTCGACACCTGTTAATGTGGCGAGACCCCGTCTTTCTCCGGAGCGGGGTGAGAATGGGTGCGATCCACCGTCGCCATATGATCACGACGGACGCATCAATGACAGGCTGGGGCGCGGTCTTCGAAGGAAGGCCGGCGAGTGGAGAGGGGAAGGAAGAGTTCCTCTTTTGGCATATAAACTGCCTGGAACTCAGGGCTGTCTTCCTGGCTTTGAAGTATTTTCTCCCCGTTCTCGGGGAGCATCATGTCATAGTCAGGATGGACAATATGGCGGTTGTGTCCCACATAAACCGCCAAGGAGGTTCAAGGTCGCGCACCCTGGACAGGTTTGCGCGCCATCTTCTCCTTTGGTCCCAAGACAAGTTCCTCTCTTTGAGGGCGGTTCACGTTCCGGGAGTACTGAACCTGGCGGACGATTTTCTGTCGAGACAGAAGCTCAAGCCGGGGGAATGGATGTTGAACCGTCAGACGGTATCCCAGATCTGGGATCTGTTTGGCAAGGCGGAGGTGGACCTCTTTGCTTCTCAAGAGTCATCCCAGTGCCCGCTCTGGTTCTCCCTGAGTTTCCCGACGACTCTAGGCATAGATGCGTTCGCCCACCCATGGCCGAATGTCAGTCTGTACGCATTTCCGCCAATAAAGCTGATTCCGGCAGTACTATGCAGAGTGAAGGTGAGCGGTGCCCGTCTCCTTCTCATAGCCCCATTCTGGCCCTCCCAGACCTGGTTCTCGGAGCTAACTCCCCTCTTGTATCGGCCTCCTTGGGAGATTCCGATCAGGCGGGACTTACTGTCCCAGCTTCAGGGCAAGATCTGGCATCCTCAGCCGGAGCTCTGGAAGTTGTGGGTATGGCCCATACAGGGCCAAGGGCTGTGATTGATGGTTTGCCTGCCGAAGTTCAGGAAACCATAGCCAGTGCCAGAGCCCCCGCTACTAGGAATCTGTACTCTTCCAAGTGGGGCGTCTTTGAATCGTGGTGTTTGACTCGTGCAATCGACCCAGTTAACTGCCCTGTTGGTCCAGTGCTGGAGTTTTTGCAAGAAAGGCTGACAGCCTTTATACAGCCTTACCGTATGTTGTTGGTTCATTATTGGGCCAGATAGGCAGCGTTTTCAGCTTGGCGTGTTTGGTATATCGTTCCCGATGCGTAAAGCTAAGCTACGCAGCGTAGAGTTACCTATGAAAGAGAACGTCTCGGGTTACTCGCGTAACCCTTGTTCTCTGAATAGGGAACGAGACGCTGCGTTTGCTGCCAAGCTCCTCACGCTGCCGACAGGGTTCTTTTCGGCAGAGAAATCTGAGGAGTGGATGGCGCGTTCGCCAGTATGACCTGACGACGTCATTGCGTCAGAGACGGCATCGCGCCATCAGCCAATGAATTGGCGTGATTCTATATGGGCTCAGACTCGGTCACGCGAAAGGCGTTCCCGATGCGTAAAGCTAAGCTACGCAGCATCTCGTTCCCTATTCAGAGAACAAGGGTTACGCGAGTAACCCGAGACGTTTCTTCACCGTGCTGCGTCTGCCTGTTTTTTACGCAGTAAGGATGGTGCGGATGCATCGTCTGATTTGTACAGTCTCAGATATTGGATTTGCTACTCCTGCCGTTGTACATAGTGAATGAGATCGATACTGCTTGTCAAGGGAAATATATTTATATGCTAGATGTGCATTTCATTCCTTGTTAGCTCATGCTCTTTGGACGGGATATTTTGTATAGAATGCAAATGTTTTAATAGTCGTTGCTGTCTGTAAGCAAACAAATAGATTTGTACATGAACTAAATCTTAGATGTATAGGGATGTGAGGGGCAGTCGTGGCTCTAATGGATAGAGCGTCGGACTTGTAACCCGAGGTTGTGGGTTCGAATCTCAGCTCTGGCAGGAATTGTCCACGACTGAGGTGAGACCCTTGAGCAAGGCACCGAACCCCGACTGCTCCCCGGGCGCCGCAGCGTCGGCTGCCCACTGCTCCAGGTGTGTGCACTTGGATGGGTTAAATGCAGAGAACACATTTCACTGCTGGTTATACTCTGTATAATTGTGTCTGTGACAAATAAAGCTAATCTGAGCTTAATAATAATAATAATAATAATAATATAGGGTTGAAATGAAACAAATACATGTATTATATTAAGGGACATAACTGGAGTATTACATTTTGATCATTTTCCCATCTGGATGCTTTTCTTGTTATTTTTAGTACGTGTTGTTTTGTTATGAACAGCATTGGTTGTATTAATGATGTAAGCATAAAGTTTTTTTTTTACTGTGTTTTGTTGTAAATGAATGTTTCCGATCATGTACAGCTGAGAAGAGAGTCCACTATATAAACTGTATTTTCACTATTTTGTTGAAATAAATCTGGGGTTGTGGCTGCTCCTGTTACCGGGCAGAAGTTATTTGTTTCTCTAAACTCTTGGTTCAGTGTTACTGGATCGACTCTCTCACATTTTTATAATCTGAAGCCCATTGCACTGCTTGGAATCGCGGGACTTTGATTTTGCCACACACACGGCAACGGCAAACACGCTGATTTACTTCCGGTTTGTCGTTGACGCGTGTTCTGAGCTGAATCTCCGCCAAGCCAATTGTTTATCGTCTATTTTCTATCTTAAATTCCGATTTGATACACAATAATTTGTGTTTCTATAACGTGTGAATATATTCCCGATCGCATTCTGCAACGAGAATAATCAGAGCGGCTTGTTATCGCAAGTTTTATTTTGATTTCCCAAGTCCGCTATTAGCTTATAGCCCGTTAGCAAAGCCAGCGCGGGTTCCGCTAACACAGCTAAATCCCTATTTCACACACGCATACACACATTTAACATTGTTTCACTGTTACTTGCTTAAATGGCAGATTCGTGTCTACCTTTGTGTGCAGGTGAGGACACGTTCGAGCTGCATTCGGCGCAGCTGGAGCTGGAGGCTGTGGAGACACGGATCCGCGAGCTGCTTGGGAAACAGGCCCAGCTGAGGAAACGGATAGCAACGCTGGAAACATCTCGGGCTGACGCTCATAAGTCCGGGGTAAGTATGCAACGCGCTGCTAACGCTCCCACCACCTCTACTCCGTGTGTTTCTCTGCACAGGCCCCGTGCACCCGGGACGCGATCGTCACAGATGGCCTTCACTCCGGCGCCGGGAAACCACGGACCCTGGGTGCAGCAGCGGAAGACGCGATCCAGGCCCCGGGCGACGACTTCTCCCCCCCCGGTCTTCGACATCTCATCCCGGAACCGCTTCGCCCCTCTCTGCGAGACTGATCGTGACGCTGTGGTCATCGGAGACTCAATCGTCCGGCATGTCCGTGCTACATTAGCTGAAGGTAAAGTGCACACTCAATGTCTCCCTGGTGCTCGTGTTCTTGATGTTTCTGTGCAGATACCCGCGATCCTGAAGGATGACGAGAGCGTTGCAGCTGTTGTGATTCATGCGGGGGCTAACGACACCAGGCTGCGGCAGACGGAGACACTGAAGAGGGACTTCAGGAGCCTGATCGAGACGGTACGCAGCACATCGCCAGCGACGACGATCATCGTGTCAGGACCTCTTCCCACGTATCGACGAGGACACGAACGGTTCAGTAGACTGTTTGCTTTAAATGAATGGTTGTTTTCATGGTGTACAGAGCAGAAAATTCTCTTTGTCAATAATTGGAATCTTTTCTGGGAGCGTCCTAGGCTATTTCGTGCTGATGGCCTGCACCCCAGCAGAGTCGGTGCGGAACTCCTGTCGGACAACATCACCAGGACGCTACGCTCCATCTGACTAGTAAGCCAAGTCTCCAATAACAGCTATGATGACTTTTGTTCTACCCACTTAAAAGATAAAGGTACTTGTAGTGTCCAATCTATACAGACTGTGTCTGTTCCCCGAATATTGAGTTCAAAATATAAATTTAATGCAGGATCTAGAACAAATCTGATCGTGATTAAACCAGAAAAATGCAAAATAAATGAACAAAAACAATTTTTAAAACTTGGGCTCCTAAATATCCGATCACTCACACCGAAAGCAGTTATTGTAAATGAAATAATCACAGATAATAGTTTTGATGTACTCTGTATGACTGAAACCTGGCTTAAAACAAATGATTATTTTGGTCTAAATGAATCTACTCCACCAAGCTACTGTTATAAGCACGAGCCTCGTGAGACTGGTCGTGGCGGCGGTGTCGCAACAATATATAGTGATATTCTCAATGTTACTCAGAAAACAGGATACAGGTTTGACTCATTCGAAATACTTATGCTTAATGTTAAACTGTCAGATAAGCAAAATAAATCTGTCCTATCGCTTGCTCTGGCTACTGTGTATAGACCGCCAGGGCCATATACAGATTTTCTAAAAGAATTTGCAGATTTCCTCTCAGACCTATTGGTTACTGTAGATAAAGCACTAATTGTTGGAGATTTTAACATTCACGTTGATAATACAAATGATGCGTTAGGACTTGCGTTTACTGACCTAATAAACTCTTTTGGTGTCAAGCAAAATGTCACCGGGCCCACGCATCGTTTTAATCATACGCTAGATTTAATAATATCGCATGGAATTGATCTAACTGATATAGATATCATACCTCAAAGTGATGATGTTACTGACCATTTCCTAGTATCGTGCATGCTGCATATTACTGATATTAACTATATGGCTCCGCGTTATCGTCCAGGCAGAATTATTATTCCAGCCACTAAAGACAGATTCACAAATAACCTGCCTGATTTATCTCAACTGCTCTGTGTACCCATAAATACAGATGAACTAGACACAATTACTAGCAACATGGGAACTATTTTCTCCAATACGTTAGAAACTGTTGCACCCATCAAATTAAAAAAGGTTAGAGAAAAACGTGCTGCGCCATGGTACAACAGTTATACCCATTCTCTCAAGAAAGATACTCGTATTCTTGAGCGCAAATGGAGAAAAAGTAACTTGGAAGTCTTTAGAATTGCGTGGAAAAACAGTATGTCCAGCTATAGACAGGCTCTAAAAACTGCAAGAACCGAGTATATCCGCAAACTCATAGATAATCACCAAAACAATCCAAGGTTTTTATTTAGCACAGTGGCTAGATTAACAAATAAACAGATGTCACCCGATCTAAATATTCCCTCACAGTTTAATAGTAATGACTTTATGAATTTCTTTACTGATAAAATAGATAATATCAGAAATACAATAACAAACGTAGATTCTACAGCGTCTAGTACTTCAGCATCATTCATCGCACCCAAAGAAAAACTGCAGTGCTTTAGAACTATAGGACAGGATGAGCTAAATAAACTTATCACTGCATCTAAACCAACAACATGTTTATTAGATCCTGTACCAACTAAACTATTGAAAGAGTTGTTACCTGTTGCAGAACAACCGCTTCTCAATATTATTAACTCCTCGCTATCTTTAGGTCACGTCCCAAAACCATTTAAGCTGGCAGTTATTAAGCCTCTTATTAAGAAACCAAAATTAGATCCTTGTGAACTGGCAAATTACAGACCCATTTCAAATCTTCCGTTTATGTCGAAAATATTAGAAAAAGTAGTGTCTGCTCAATTGTGTTCCTTTTTGCAAAATAATGATATCTATGAAGAATTTCAGTCAGGTTTCAGGCCCCGCCATAGCACAGAAACTGCACTTGTTAAAATTACAAATGACTTGCTTCTTGCGTCAGACAAAGGCTGCATCTCGTTGCTAGTTTTACTTGATCTTAGTGCTGCGTTCGACACTATAGATCATGACATACTGATAGATCGATTACAAAACTATACAGGTGTTCAAGGGCAGGCTCTAAGATGGTTTAGATCCTACCTGTCCGATCGCTACCACTTTGTTTATTTAAACGGGGAGTCATCTCAATTATCACCAGTAAAGTATGGAGTACCACAAGGATCTGTCCTAGGTCCTCTATTATTTTCATTATATATGCTGCCCCTTGGTAATATTATTAGAAAATACGGGATTAGTTTCCATTGTTATGCTGATGACACTCAACTATATATCTCAACAAAACCAGATGAAACTTCGAAACTATCTAAGCTAACAGAGTGTGTTAAAAATATAAAAGATTGGATGACCAGTAATTTTCTCCTATTAAATTCAGATAAGACCGAGATATTACTTGTTGGACCTAAAAACAGTACACAGAATCTCTTGGATTACAATCTGCAACTAGACGGATGTACTGTTACTTCCTCTACAGTTAAAAATCTGGGTGTTATATTAGACAGCAACCTATCTTTTGAAAATCATATTTCCAATGTTACAAAAACAGCATTCTTCCATCTTAGAAACATTTCCAAGCTACGGAACATGTTAAGTGTTTCTGATGCAGAAAAGTTAGTTCATGCATTCATGACCTCTAGACTGGACTATTGTAATGCACTGCTAGGTGGTTGTCCTGCATCCTCAATAAACAAGCTACAGATAGTACAAAATGCTGCGGCTAGAGTCCTTACCAGGTCAAGAAAATATGACCATATTACTCCAATTTTACAGTCTCTGCACTGGCTACCTATTAAGTTTCGTATCAGTTACAAAATATTATTACTTGCCTATAAGGCCCTAAATGATTTAGCTCCTGCGTACCTAACTAATCTTCTATCACGCTACAATCCAACCCGCTCCCTAAGGTCGCAAAACTCTGGACTCTTGGTAGTACCTAGGATAGCAAAGTCCACAAAAGGAGGTAGAACTTTTTCATATCTGGCTCCTAAACTATGGAATAGCCTTCCTGAAAACGTTCGGGGTTCAGACACACTCTCTCTGTTTAAATCTAGATTAAAGACGCATCTCTTTAGCCAAGCATTCATATAATGCATCTCACAATCTTGTACTGCCAGTCCATCTGAACACATGCACATTATTATGCTTTAGCTTGGGTTATACTGATAATTTCATCCAGGGTTATTCCTGGATGGAGCCGCTGCTACGCTAATTGTTTTACTGTTTCTATGTTACTGCCACGGGATTAACATCCCGTGGTAGTTAGGAATTACACAAGCCTCAGTCTGGATCCTACCCTTAAACGATAGAGATGACCGAACACCTGAGAAGAGACGATGACAACCCCTCCGAGGACCTCCGAGATGAGCCCCCAGAGACAGAGCTCCAGTGAGGACCTCGTCACCTAGACATCCATCGGGGAAAGACCCCCGGAACCAGTGGACCACTTACACTCTGACTTTGCTGCAGTTGGAACAAACTACTGATTTGTCTGGCCGGAGGGGAACTGGCCCCCCGACTGAGCCTGGTTTCTCCCAAGGTTTTTTCTCCATTCTGTCACCGATGGAGTTTTCGTTCCTTGCCGCTGTCGCCTCTGGCTTGCTCAGTTGGGGACACTTCATTTCCAGCACAATCATCGACTTGATTGCACAGATATTATTTAAACTGAACTAAGCTGGACAATGCCATTACTAAATTCAATAATGAAATGCATTCAGCAGATAACTGAGTGTTAAATCCTGTCATTTTACATTATTGACAAATTTGCCTATTTTGATATTGTGCAGTGCTTTGTTACAATTTGTATTGTTAAAGGCGCTATATAAATAAAGGTGACTTGACTTGACTTGACTGCTACAGACCATCATTTCAAACCGCCTCATCTTTCTACTTTGTGTTCATAAATACCCTGAAACCTGATATTTGTGTCTCAGCGGCACCGGAGCTAAACCAGCACGATTGAAGAGGATCCTACATCAACACAGCAGCTACTTTTGAGCGTAGTAAGTTGTTCACTTTAGTTTCATATTTTAATATTAAGTTTAATAGTTTAATATTTAGAGGTCTTCTTTCTGGCTCTAGAAGAGGAAGGCTGGATTTCCGGCACACATGATCACACATTAATGTGATGCTGGGGTTAGAGCCTTTAAATTGGAATAAATCATTTATTAATAAATAAAGGACATAAAATGATAATAGCTATTTTTGAATAAACTGAAAATGCATTTACCAATATTAATGTTACATTATAGTGCAGGTTCTTAATATTTGACTTGAATTAATGTTTATTAGAAGTATTAAATTCTCATTTGTAGATGAAAAGCTAGTGTAATTCTTGAATCCAGAGTTAAATGTAGTATTAGTACGATCATGACAAAAAATATGCTCCTCATTACCATGCTTTCTATAACAACAACAACAACAATAAAACTAATATTACTACTTATAATAATTGTACAGTAAATAAAGATGCAAGCAGCAATTAACCCATTTAATACCACATTTTTCCCAGAAATGAAAATATCCAAATGATGTGTCAATCTTAACTATTTTAAATAATATTGTTTTTGTAAAATTGTTTTATGGTGGGTCACAATACTGCTTTAATGTAACATATCATCAATTTGTATATTAGTGCTGCCAATATTACAACATCAATATTGTAACTTAATTTGTAACATTTGGACTTTTAATTTAGTGCAATATTTTGTGATTGCAACATTTAAAGTAACGATTAGATTTATATTGTATACCTAAGTTCACTGTTATCCCACCGGTCACTTTTGTGAACATCAGATGTTTACTCATTCTATAAACACTAAAAACTGAATATATGTGAATTCATATATTAATACTAGACACCTTAAAGATAATGTGTACCAAAAATCTTTGTTAATATACGTTATAGCCTTTTGTTTTGCAGCTTTGATGCAGTTATCTTCTCAAGGTGCAAACAATAATCTGCTCTGGTCATGTGACAGTTTGCACTAATCATGTGACACTGCACAAATTTAATCAAGACCCTTCATTTTTTCCATATTTGGAGGAAATGCTCTAAAACATCAGACCAGACCTTAGAGAGACCAATCCACTTCGAGTGTAAACTAAACGAGCCAATGCACATTGGCATGCGATTATTGCATCCATCTGCCGTTGATCACAGCGTGAGCATAAGTAGGCAGCAGGCCCGCCACCTCCTCTGGAGTCGGAAGCATCTGAGGTCGCTTCGTGCCATTCATATTCCGGGCTTGCTCAACCCGGACAGCTGATGAGCTGTCACGAGCTGCGCTCCCCGGAGAGTGGAGACTCCATCCCCAAACGGTCCAGCTGATTTGGAGACATTTCGGCCTCGCACAGCTAGACCTGTTTGCGTCCCTAGAGACCCATACGGAAGGAGTTACGGAGACGTCACGTCGGAGGACCGACGATTTGGGATCTCGCTTAGAGAGACCAATCCACTTCGAGTGTAAACTAAGTGAGCCAATGCACATTGGCATGCGATTATTGCAGCCAGCTGCCGCTGATCACAGCGTGAGTGTAAGTAGGCAGCAGGTGCAGTGCATATTCAGGTTTTCGCTGAGGAGCCGAGCCGGGGCCCGGCCGCTCAGCGGTGGTACAGGAGCCGTGGCGACGGGACGTCTCCGTTCCCTCCTTCAGGGAACGAGGGTTACTTACGCAACCGAGACGTTCCCTATCAGTCGGTCACTCTCGACGTCACGTCGGAGGACCGACGATTTGGGATCCCTACCAAAAGGCCACGGATACTGCCCCTTCCAGTTTCCCGTGGAGGCCTCCTGTGCCGTTATTTTTTGGCGCAGGTTAGGGCTCCCACAAGAAGACCAGTTACTGTTGCTATGGAACTACCCACTCAGTAGGACTGGATAACACTGGGAAAACGTACCGTTCAGCTTAGAACAAGAACGCCGCGGAAGCTCCGACCTTCCCGAAGGAGGTTCAGAAGCAGATTCACATATGGACAATATTCAGGTGCATATGGAAGATTGGAGGTGATTGTAACCCTCTTGGAAGTAGCAGGAAGTCTGCCGGGAAACACGGGCTCTAAGGCTATACCGTGGAATTTACACATATGGGATCCAAAAGGTCTCTACATATGGACCCCAGCCCTCCACCGGTTCTCAGGGATTCATCGAGTGAGGGCCTGGCGCCGGACGCTCCGCTACGTCCAGCTGCCGAGGGGATGGAGGAGCTCGACAGGGTCTACAGTTGGACTCTCTGGAGCAGTTTTTAGCAAGCCGACCCGAAACCGGAGCCCCTCAGTGCTTCTACCCGTTTGAGGTGAGAACACAGGAGGAAACCGGTTCCACACGAAGGCTAGAGAATCTAGCGAATGTGTTAGGGGTCGCCCAGCCCGCAGCTCAACAAATATCTGTCATCGAGGCACCATGAGCCAGCGCCTAGGAGCATGCCACACTTCTTATAGAGTGAGCTCTCAACCTGAGCGGGCAAGGCACACCCTGTGCCTGATAAGCCAAGGTGATGGCATCCACTATCCAGTGGGCCATCCTCTGCTTGGAGATGGCATTCCCTTTCTGCCGGCCTCCGTAACAGACAAGAGCTGGTCTGAGGTCCTGAGGCTTCGCGTCCTGTAACGTAGCATGTCAACGCTCGGACGGGACAAGCAAAGCTAGGGCTGGGTCTGCCTCCTCCGGGGGCAGCACTCGCAGGCTCACCACTTGGTCCCCGAAGGGAGAAGTGGGAACCTTGGGCACATAGCCGGGCCGGGGCCTCAGGATTATCTGGGAATCCGCCGGTCCAAACTTTAGGCACGAATCGTCGACAGAAAATGCATGCAGGTCCCCAACCCTCTTGATGGAGGTTAGTGTAAGCAGGAGTAGAGTTTTCATTTTGTGAGAAACTTCAGCTCGACTGTTTACAAGGCTCAAATTGGCCCTGCTGTAGTGCTCTGAGCACTAGAGACAGGTCCCAAGAGGGTATAGAGGAGGGCCGTAGAGGATTCAACCTTCTCGCTCCCCTAAGAACCTGATGACCCAGTCATGCTTCCCCACCAACTTCCCATCCACGGGGTCGTGGTTGACAGTAATCGCAGCCACATAGGCGTTAAGGATGGAGGGAGAAAGCCTTCGCTCCAACTGTTGCTGCAAAAAGGACAGTACGACTCTGATCGGGCACTTCCCGGGTTCTTCTCTGTGAGAAGAGCACCATTCGACGAACAGGTTCAACTTCAAGGCGTAAGCGTGTCTCGTAGACAGTGTGCTCGCCGAAGTGATGGTGTAGACTCCCTCTTGGGGTAGGTCACCTAGAACCTCCGCGTCCCGTCCAGGGACCAGACATGAAGTTTCCAGAGGTCTAGACGCGGGCACCACAAGGCGCCCCGTCTCTGAGTCAGTAGATCCTTCCTCAGAGGAATCTGCCAGGGAGGGGCTGTCACGAGGAGCATCAGCTCTGGGAGCCAAGTCCGGGTGGGCCAGTATGGCGCCACGAGCAGGATCTGCTCCTCTTCCTCCCTGATCTTGCACAGTGTATGTGCGAGAAGGCTCACTGAGGGAAATGCATACTTGCGAAGGCCCCGCGGCCAGCTATGTGCCAGTGCGTCCGTGCCGAGTGTTCCTTCGGTCAGGGAGTAAAACCACTGGCAGTTACATACGGAGTTACATATGTAACCGAGACGTTTCACACACACTATCTCATCCTGTAGCATCTCCCTTCACCAGTACTTCCTCCTGTATCCTCTATTCGTAAGTGCAGTAACGTAGGCCATTAAGCCTACGCCATCATTAATTAACCCTCTAGGGCCCGAGGTGATTTTGGGGCCATTGAGATGTTTTGACAAGCCCTGACATTTGTGCTTATTTCAGCTACCTATACTATTGGCCAACATGTATTTATTTGTTTGTATTCAGCACTAACTGTGCTACAATAATATGTGAGCAAGATTAATGTATATGTTTTATTTTTAAAAAGATGCGTGATTAGTACGTTTTTTGGGGGGTGGCTGAAATAAGGTTATAAAACACACATTGAATAGTTCTCAGGCTTCGTAATAAGGCTAGAATATTTATGTCAAAATGATGTGAAAATAATCTTGCTTACTCGTTGACAGAAAATAATATGTTGATTTGAATTTTGTAAGACATGTTTTGTGATAGACAAGCTTTATTCGAGGGAGTATAGTATATTAAGTGATTCTCACCTGAGAGACAAAGGCCTTCACTAATAGACCATTGAGACAGGTAAGAGAGAATGTGAGGCATTTTTTTTATTATTTGTATTTTATTTACAACACAGTATAATCAAAACATTCATAATGAAAGTCAAAGACACATTATTAAGCACACTGATCTTAGCACAGAGATGTGAACAGACTTTGAGTCATTCCTGCAACAGAGTCTGTTCAACAAGTGAACCATAAATCATACCTGACATGTACGTGTGTTATTAAAGTGTTTCTACTTCTTTCCATCGATTCAAGAAGAAAAAAACATAATCAGAGGAAAACAGTTTGAAGAGACTCAAGTGAAAGTCAGCAGGATTCATCTGTGGTGCAAGTATCTGATTCAACAACAATAAAAAAATACAAACATTTGTGAGCATGTTTATATCAGGAGCATCTGTATATATATATATAAAAAGGTTTTGTAGTCAGAGACTCACGCATACTTTACTATCGTAAAAAAAGGACATTTTATTTCTGAGAAACTAATTATTATTGTTTAGCACATTATACAAATCTAGTTTTGAACAGATGCCATTAATAATAAACATGGCCTAAACATACTTAGACGCGTAGCATTCATCATGTTACAGTGTACACTAATATTACTTCCCTTCCGAAGGGAACTTCTACGCTACGTCCTCTAGGGGACGATATGGGAACGCCTCCAGCGTGACCGGTTACCTGAAGCATGATTAAAAACACCCAATGCACTTGACATTGGCAGGTGGACGCCTATGATGCAAGCTAATGAGCATCTGCGAGCATAAAAGGGCGCCTGTGGAACACATCCTATTTTTTCCTTCAGGGGACCTTGTTTCTGAAGTGTGAGTAGATATGTCTGTTGAGAAGCGCTTTAGGAGGTGTGTCGATCCGTGTCAGCGTTGTCTGACACTAGATGACACACACGATCTATGCGTTATGTGTTTGGGCGAAGAGCACGTGCGCTCTGTTCTCGAGGGAATGGAGTGCGTTCATTGTGAGCATTTTTTCTGTGGGAAAAAGCTCCGCTCTCGGTTGTCCCTTTTTCTTGAGAGAATTGGGGCGATCATCTGCCCCCCGCGGCTCGGGTCCAGCCGCTGCTGAGGCAGTGGAGAGACTGAGTTCGCGGCGATCGGCGGCTGACGAGAGTGAACTGCGGGGGAAGATATATTGTCTGTTACATCTTCTGATCCAGCAGGAAGTGCTTTGCTTCGAGTGTGCTGGCTCATGGTGTGCGGATGAAGGCGGAGAGGATATTTCTGAGCCTTCTCAGCTTGTCTGCTCCGCGATATAGAGCTGCTGGAGGTTATGAAGCGTGCGCTTCTGCTAGGTATTCCTACAGTGGAGGCACGGAAAAGGGGGAGTGGCTCGCAGTAGACTTGATGAGCGATCTCTCTCTGGCATAACCTCCCAGCTCCCGTGAGCCTCCCATTCCTTCTCCAGATATTCATAGTAAGATCGTAAACCATATTCAGCCCGCATCCATCGGTATGCTGATATCGAAGGGAGGCGCGAGCGCGGATATGTGTCGTTGCCCCCTAGAGGCGCTTGTGAAAAAAAAAAAAAAAAGATATTTTTTAACCTGGATTGAGTGTTGTTAGGCTTCCTCTCATTTAAGAGAGTCCTTTTGCTGAAGCCACCACTCTCCAGGGCTCCGTCTCTGGCAGTAAGGATGTAGGCTCTGAGGAGCCTCACTAACTGCTTTTGGCGCTGAGTGTAGCCAGGCTGAGGCCTCCACTCTTAAGAGCTCCCCTACTCGGATCGAGTGTGCTAGGCTTCCTCTCATTTAAGAGAGTTCTTCTGCTGAAGCCGCCACTCTCCAGGGCTCCGTCTCTGGCAGTAAGGATGTAGGCTCTGAGGAGCCTCACTAACTGCTTTTGGCGCTGAGTGTAGCCAGGCTGAGGCCTCCACTCTTAAGAGCCCCTCAACCAGGGTTGAGTGTTGTTAGGCTTTCCTCAGCAGAGAGCCGTTCTGCTGAAGCCTCCACTCTTCAGAGCTCCGTCTCTGGCAGTAAAAGGAGGTACGCTCTGAGGAGACTCACTAACTGCTTCTGACGTTGAGTGTAGCCAGGCTGAGGCCTCCACTCTTAAGAGCTCCCCTACTCGGATCGAGTGTGCTAGGCTTCCTCTCATTTAAGAGAGTTCTTCTGCTGAAGCCGCCACTCTCCAGGGCTCCGTCTCTGGCAGTAAGGATGTAGGCTCTGAGGAGCCTCACTAACTGCTTTTGGCGCTGAGTGTAGCCAGGCTGAGGCCTCCACTCTTAAGAGCCCCTCAACCAGGGTTGAGTGTTGTTAGGCTTTCCTCAGCAGAGAGCCGTTCTGCTGAAGCCTCCACTCTTCAGAGCTCCGTCTCTGGCAGTAAAAGGAGGTACGCTCTGAGGAGACTCACTAACTGCTTCTGACGTTGAGTGTAGCCAGGCTGAGGCCTCCACTCTTAAGAGCTCCCCTACTCGGATCGAGTGTGCTAGGCTTCCTCTCATTTAAGAGAGTTCTTCTGCTGAAGCCGCCACTCTCCAGGGATCCGTCTCTGGCAGTAAGGATGTAGGCTCTGAGGAGCCTCACTAACTGCTTTTGGCGCTGAGTGTAGCCAGGCTGAGGCCTCCACTCTTAAGAGCCCCTCAACCAGGGTTGAGTGTTGTTAGGCTTTCCTCAGCAGAGAGCCGTTCTGCTGAAGCCTCCACTCTTCAGAGCTCCGTCTCTGGCAGTAAGGAGGTACGCTCTGAGGAGACTCACTAACTGCTTCTGACGTTGAGTGTAGCCAGGCTGAGGCCTCCACTCTTAAGAGCTCCCCTACTCGGATCGAGTGTGCTAGGCTTCCTCTCGTTCAGAGAGTCATTCTGCCGAAGCCGCCACTCTCCAGGGCTCCGTCTCTGGCAGTAAGGATGTAGGCTCTGAGGAGCCTCACTAGCTGCTTTTGGCACTGAGTGTAGCCAGGCTGAGGCCTCCACTCTTAAGAGTCCCTCAACCAGGGTTGAGTGTTGTTAGGCTTCCCTCTCAGCAGAGAGCCGTTCTGCTGAAGCCTCCACTCTTCAGAGCTCCGTCTCTGGCAGTAAGGAGGTACGCTCTGAGGAGACTCACTAACTGCTTCTGACGTTGAGTGTAGCCAGGCTGAGGCCTCCACTCTTAAGAGCTCCCCTACTCGGATCGAGTGTGCTAGGCTTCCTCTCATTTAAGAGAGTTCTTCTGCTGAAGCCGCCACTCTCCAGGGCTCCGTCTCTGGCAGTAAGGATGTAGGCTCTGAGGAGCCTCACTAACTGCTTTTGGCGCTGAGTGTAGCCAGGCTGAGGCCTCCACTCTTAAGAGCCCCTCAACCAGGGTTGAGTGTTGTTAGGCTTTCCTCAGCAGAGAGCCGTTCTGCTGAAGCCTCCACTCTTCAGAGCTCCGTCTCTGGCAGTAAAAGGAGGTACGCTCTGAGGAGACTCACTAACTGCTTCTGACGTTGAGTGTAGCCAGGCTGAGGCCTCCACTCTTAAGAGCTCCCCTACTCGGATCGAGTGTGCTAGGCTTCCTCTCATTTAAGAGAGTTCTTCTGCTGAAGCCGCCACTCTCCAGGGATCCGTCTCTGGCAGTAAGGATGTAGGCTCTGAGGAGCCTCACTAACTGCTTTTGGCGCTGAGTGTAGCCAGGCTGAGGCCTCCACTCTTAAGAGCCCCTCAACCAGGGTTGAGTGTTGTTAGGCTTTCCTCAGCAGAGAGCCGTTCTGCTGAAGCCTCCACTCTTCAGAGCTCCGTCTCTGGCAGTAAGGAGGTACGCTCTGAGGAGACTCACTAACTGCTTCTGACGTTGAGTGTAGCCAGGCTGAGGCCTCCACTCTTAAGAGCTCCCCTACTCGGATCGAGTGTGCTAGGCTTCCTCTCGTTCAGAGAGTCATTCTGCCGAAGCCGCCACTCTCCAGGGCTCCGTCTCTGGCAGTAAGGATGTAGGCTCTGAGGAGCCTCACTAGCTGCTTTTGGCACTGAGTGTAGCCAGGCTGAGGCCTCCACTCTTAAGAGTCCCTCAACCAGGGTTGAGTGTTGTTAGGCTTCCCTCTCAGCAGAGAGCCGTTCTGCTGAAGCCTCCACTCTTCAGAGCTCCGTCTCTGGCAGTAAGGAGGTACGCTCTGAGGAGACTCACCAACTGCTTCTGACGTTGAGTGTAGCCAGGCTGAGGCCTCCACTCTTAAGAGCTCCCCTACTCGGATCGAGTGTGCTAGGCTTCCTCTCTTTAAGAGAGTCCTTCTGCTGAAGCCGCCACTCTCCAGGGCTCTGTCTCTGGCAGTAAGGATGTAGGCTCTGAGGAGCTTCACTAACTGCTTTTGGCGCTGAGTGTAGCCAGGCCTCCTCTCGCTATAGAGAGTCATGAGGCCTCCACTCTTAAGAGCCCCTCAACCAGGGTTGAGTGTTGTTAGGCTTCCCTCTCAGCAGAGAGCCGTTCTGCTGAAGCCTCCACTCTTCAGAGCTCCGTCTCTGGCAGTAAAAGGAGATACGCTCTGAGGAGACTCACTAACTGCTTCTGACTTTGAGTGTAGCCAGGCTAAGGCCTCCACTCTTAAGAGCTCCCCTACTCGGATTGAGTGTGCTAGGCTTCCTCTCGTTCAGAGAGTCATTCTGCTGAAGCCTCCACTCTCCAGAGCTCCGCTTAGACCGTACTATGTGCATGCTCTTTCTTGAGCCTCACTAGCTGTTGTAGCGTTGAGTGTAGAAGTCTCCTCTCATTCTGGAGAGTCGCCTCTGAGACCTCCACTCCGAGAGCCATTCTCTAGTCTATGACGGCGAGTTTTGAGCTGCCTGAAGAGCTAGATCTGCTGGGCAGGGATTGTGTTCCTCGAGTCTGTGACTTAGGAATCCAGCTTTTGGACACTCTTTCCCTCAGCATGGCGGCGTGGGCATAGCGTTCCCATAGCGTCCCCTAGAGGACGTAGCGTAGAAGTTCCCTTCGGAAGGTTACGTCTCAGGTTACGTATGTAACCATAGTTCCCTGAGAATGGGAACGAGACGCTACGTCTCTAGGCCATGCTTCGGGCATTCCTGTCGGTCCCCCTTGAAAAAAAGAGGATGATGTGTTCCACAGGCGCCCTTTTATGCTCGCAGATGCTCATTAGCTTGCGTCATAGGCGTCCACCTGCCAATGTCAAGTGTATTGGGTGTTTTTAATCATGCTTCAGGTAACCGGTCACGCTGGAGGCGTTCCCATAGCGTCCCCTAGAGGACGTAGCGTCTCGTTCCCATTCTCAGGGAACTATGGTTACATATGTAACCTGAGACGTTTTATTGGTTTATATTATATAGAGCATGAATACACCATCGTAAGAACAATTTTTTTTTGGTTTTTTTTAAGGTCTACACAGTCAGTAACTGACATTAATTTGGCCTTAAGTTCTTCAAAATGCACCTGGCTCTCATACTGTGCTGTACATGGCAGAATAGCTTACAAAAAATACAAAGTAATTTCTTAAAATGTTTTATTTAGGATATAAAATATTTAATCATGTACGGTAACCCATATTGTTTACTCTCCCTGAAAAACTCTCACGAGCAACATACACAGTCATCCCAACACTCCTCCAGAGCAAACTAACCCAGCTCTCTGTTCCTAGCTCTATCTGTCAATGGATCACCAGCTTTCTGACAGACAGGCAGCAGCTGGTGAGACTGAGGAAACTCCTGTCAGAAAGCTGCATCATCAGCACTGGTGTCCCCCAGGGCTGTGTTCTCTCCCCACTGCTCTTCTCCCGCTACACATCTAAAGACCCCTCTGTCAAGCTCCTGAAGTTTGCAGACGGCACCACACTGATCGGCCTCATCCAGGACGGAGACGAGTCTGCTTACAGACAGGAGGTTAAGGAGCTGGCTGTCTGGTGCAGTCTTAACAACCTGGAGCTTAACACGCTCAAAACTGTGGAGATGACCGTGGACTTCAGGAGAAACCCCCCGGCTCTCCCCCCACTCACCATCATGAACAGCACTGCGACTGCAGTGGAGTCATTCAGGTTCCTGGGATTCATCATCTCTCAGGACCTGAAGTGGGACACTCACATCGACTCAGGCCCAGCAGAGGTTGTTCTTCCTTCGCCAGCTGAGGAAGTTTAACCTGCCACAGGAGCTGCTGAAACAGTTCCACTCATCCGTCATCGAGTCTGTCCTCTGCACATCAATAACTGTCTGGTTCAGCTCAGCTGCAAAATCATTGTTTCATTGTAGAAAATCACCTGCTAATCTGTTTTTCAAAAGATGACTTCTCTAATCTATGGGGATGTTTTTGAACTTTTGCCATCTGGCCGGCGCTGCAGAGCCACAAATACCAGGACAGCCAGGCCCAAGAACATTTTCTTCCCCCAGGCAATCCACCTTATGGACAGTTAAATGTTCCCTCATTATGCAATAAAAATGTGCAATAACCTTATATTTGTTACCACCTCCATCCTAGCACATGCCTGCATCTCTTTCTATTCTATTCCATTCTACACTTTATAGCACAGCTGTGCATACATACAATTTATTTATTTTTCATCTATTTATATTTACACATATGTATTTTTTATTCTCATCTTATTTTTGTTGTCTGTATGTTGTTGTTGATTCCCGTATCTTTTCTTTGTTTCCTGTGTTTACAGTGTTCACAGTAATCTGTCCTCGGGTCTCCGGAGGTGGCTTGTTTAGTTTACTGTGTGGAGATCGCGTCTCTTGTCAGTGTCAGCGCTTGCTTGGCCATTTATTGTGATAAACGGGAAAGTGTGTTCAGCTGAATTCAAATAGTGATTTGTTAGACGGGTTTAAAAAAGTTTAATATACCGCGGCAGCGGTCGCGTGAAGACCTCCTCGTGTGAAGACCGAAGAGTGTAAAGATCATCGACTCTACCGGACGACTCCACACCGGCGAGGGGTATAAGTATCACTTTTTATTTATCTTCTTTCCTACTACTTGTTTCACTTCTATTTTAGTTTTTATAACCAATTCTTACTATGTGTAATTTGTTTTTTGTTAGCATGTGTTTTTGACAGTGTTCTTTTTTTTTAGGATTATAAACTACTGCCGTTTGATTTGTTATATATTTTAATTTTAGATAAATTATGAATGAATTTATTATATCTTTATATGTATTTTCTTAAGTTTTAGTTTTATTTAATTTGAGTTATTTTAGTAACGTTACTTCAACATACTACATGGAAATGAAATTATATATATATGTGTGTTTGGCTTAGTGTTATGTTAGAATCATTTTTATACTCATACATTTTGTTGTTTTAATATTTTGAATTGTTTTTTAGCTTAATTTTTTGTTTTCATTTAATTGTTTCGTTTTGAATATTGTTGTATGCATTTGTCATTTTATTTAATTTCTTCATTTTCTTAAATGTGTATATATAGTTTTTATAGAGTTTTAACTTATAGTTTTAGTTACTTGTTCTTATTTGTAAGTCTCTTTGGATAAAAGCGTCTGCTAAATGACTAAAAAGTAAAGTAAAGTAAAGTTGTCTCTGTGAACTGGAAGCTTAAAAACAAAAGACACTAAAACAAATTCCTTGTGTGCGCAATCATACTTGGCAATAAAAGCTCTTTCTGACTCTGACGTGTCTTATTTTCACTCCACCCATTCCATTAAAAGTAGACATATTGTCGTATTCTTCACTGCACGGCCACAACAAGGACAGAGAAACTGTACAGAAGAGGAGAAACAATTGAAGACACACATAGACGATTTGCAAAAGGACATTCAGGTCAGTTAAAATATATACTTTCATTAAACTTACATGCAAAACCAACAGAGATATTTTGTGTGTAGCACTAGGGGCGACTTAACCAATAATCAAGGTAAGCGGTCGCTTAGGGCCCCGTGGAGTCAGTGGCCCCGTCTGATATCAGTGAAACATATGCAGCGTTGAGCGATGTTGCTGTTCTCAGTCTTATCCGCTGACTTCTTCAACGCAGTGACCAGAAGTGTTCAAGTTAGAATACACTTCCCGATCAAAGTGTCGAGTTTTTGTCAAGTGCTGAGTTCTGTAAGGTCTGAATCATCTCACTATAACAAGATGTAAATCAGAGATTCATTGTGCAGTGTAGAGATTATTAACTGAACGTCGTGAGATCACAATGCATTGAAGTGAGTCACAGCTATAGTGATTATGAGGAGCGCATTCTAGACTCAGAACAGAGATATTCACCTCAGTAAAGAAAGTATTGTGTTTCAAGTCACACTTTTATTTATCTTGATATTTCTAAATGACTCTCTTGTGTGCTTCTCCAAGGCGCACTACTCGTATAAATGCAGGAATGCAACGACTGGAGATCTTCTCTTAATAATAGGTTTCATTTTCGATGTGTTTCTCGACAAACACTAAAGCAGGGCGTCATGCACTTATTAATTTTGAGGGGGCACAGGAGGGGGGGCGGGGGCGGGTTTTAACACACCAGTGGGCTAATTATTTTCTTAATTTGTCTTTTATTAGACTATTCAAAATATTTCCAGTAATTAAACTGTAAGTAAATGCATTTAGCACCTTTATATATCATGTTAGTTAATCTATAACGGGCGATGGACAAATTATCATAATGTTCTATCAGGGTCGTTCTATGGCAATATCAATTTTTTTCTGTCCCTATAGCCCTTACAGAAATATTACACTTGAAAAACATTTTAGGGTTATGATTTCTTTATATTTAAATATGAAACAATATGTTATTTGAGCAGTTACACCTCCTTGTGGCGAGAATGGTTTTTGAATTGAATAAATAGAATTTCAAGCTTGGCCCCACAGCCATGTACAGAGGAACAGTGCTTTATTTTGAACTCCAAAACTGTTTTTATACCATTTAAAATACAATAATGTGTTCATAACTATTCATATGATGTACATTTCATATGAAGCTTTTAGTTGAACTCACTGGTATGGCCTGCTTTATTGTTGTGAATTGTAATGCCAGTCAAATAAATGAGGATCACAGGATCACATTTCACTCTGCAGTGCAGTAAATGTAGTCAACGTTCACTAAAACAACACACAGTCAATGTTTAGCTGTAACTATAATGCCTGACCTAGTCAGGTGTGTTTGTCAAACCAGTTTGACAAAACTGGTATCGCTTTTTATTTATCCTCTTTCCTACTACTTGTTTCACTTCTGTTTTAGTTTTATAACCAATTCTTAGTAAAAAAAGAAGTACGCTTAGGCCTTTAGTGTTATGTTAGAATCATTTTATACTCATACCTTTTCTTGATTTCATATTTTGACTGATTTCTAGTTTTTGGCTGAAATGTTGTTGTATGCATTTTTGTCATTTTATTTAATTTCTTTATGGTCTTAAATGTGTATAAATAATATTTATAGTTTTAACTTTTAGTTTTAGTTACTTTTTCTTATTTGTAAGTCGCTTTGGATAAAAGCGTCTGCTAAATGACTAAAAGTAAAGTAAAAGTAAAGTAAAGAATTGTAAAAAATAAAAATACAAATAGAATACAAATGGATTGAACTACTTCATTTAGTGAGTATACAATGATTGACAAAATGTGGTTTGATACCTTGCTAAAGCTATTTTGTGAAATGCCTTTTTCATGAAAATTGTCAATGGTCTTATAGCCTATTGTCACCGGTGTCATCTGACCGTCCTTACGGGTAAATAAATACACAAATAATACAAATAACCTGTCATTTATGTGTATTCATAAAATCAAATTGTAATCTAATAATGTGGACTAATTTTAAAAGTTAGAAAAATACATTTTAAGACATTGCTATACCAAAAGTGGACGTTTCAGAATCACACATTAACTTTGCATAAAATCCGTATTTTTTTTACTTCATTACCATCTATGGGTGTCATGCCTTAATAGATTTTTAAACGACTGACTCTGTATTTAACGTGAATTTAATAATTAAAACAAACTTTGTAAGTTACTGACTATAACACTTTCACTGTACAGATACACAGCAAAGGACATTTACATGACATTATCAAAGATAATTATCATTTCATTATCAAGACTTCCGTCTCAAAAACTCTCATTATAATTCCTGAGCTGTTTGAATTGTGAGTCAGCGAGCGCGCTTCCTGAACTCATCTGAATGCCTCTGATTGGTCACTGCATTCACAAGCTCAACAGAATCAGTTTGGATTGGCGGTATGGCTCTGTTCTGGGCCTGGCATAGATATGTTTTTGTGGTAAGTTTGATTTGAGCTAGTAATGGTTGATTGGGTCTGCCGGAGTTTGATACCGCGGCTCCCCCTCACGACACTACTGCAGCCAACTGCAGCTCGTTACTCACCCTTGTGTTGTGGACTTTCTCGTGTTAATATTCTTTCTTCTGTGGAACACAAAAGATTAATGGAGGACATCAGTTTTCACTGAATAATGGTTTACTTGACTTTGGAATATTTAATGACTTCAGAAGATTTAGAGTCATTTACCATACAAAGCACTTTAAAGGGGTCATATTTTACTTTTAAAAACATTTTATTTCACCACAGGAGGTTATGGATTTTGGCATCAGAATAGACATCTGCAATGTACAGCAGTAATGCATTTACAAGCTAATTAAAGTGACATTTTCTCTTTCTCAGACCAGGAACATCTCCGGAAACAGATGGATAATCAGGAAGAGATGAAAGGACTGATACAAGATATTGCTAGAGAAAGTTTGTGCTCAAATGTTGGTAAATATTAAGCAATTTTTCGTTCCTTTTAATTCTGAGAGATTTCAAGTAAAAAGATAAATTATATGTACAGTGTATATATTTATATATATTTATATATGTGTGTGTATATATATGTATATGTATATATGTGTATACGTATATATACAGTGCCCTCCACTAATATTGGCACCCTTTGTAAATATGAGAAACGGTGGTGTAACGAAGTTGATAGATACGGGAAGAAGGAGGCGGGAACCGGCAAACATTTAAGACACTTTAATAACAAAATAAACAAACACAAATGAAAAGCGGCAGCCCCTCACGGACGACTGCCGCACACAAAACACAAACTAAAATCCAGGCCTGGTCCTCTCTCGTCTTCCACTGTTGTCACTCCTCATTTAACCCTTCCGAAGCTCCTCCGTGGGACTCGAGACCGGTGAGTGGCGCAGGTGTCGTTCATTACCATTTACTCCACCGGCCTCGCTCCACTCGCCACAGGTGGCTTTGAAAATAAATCTGCATTGTTTATCCTTTTTATCTTTCATTAAAAGAATACAACCTATCATTGAAGTAAAACAATATAAAGTTGGGGGAAATCTCACTGTGAAATAAATGTATTCTCTAGTTCATGTTAAAAGGTTCATTTTGTGCTCATTGACCCATGTTTGTGTTTATTTTGGATTGTTGTCCTGATGGAAGATCCAACCACGGCCCATTATACGATTTCTAACATAGAAAGTCAGGTTTTGATTTTGTATCTGTTGGTATTTGTTAGAATCCATGATGCCATGAATCTGAACAAGATATTCAGGACCTTTGGCAGAAAAACAGGCTCACAACATTAAAGATCCAGCAGTATATTTAACCGTGGACATGGGCTACTCTTTTATCCCTGTTTGTACTAAACTCATCGAGTGTTTGCTGCTAAAAACTATTTTTTCAGTTTCATCTGATCATAGAAGCCAGTGCCATTTGAAGATCCAGTTGTGTCTGATAACTGAATATGCTGGAGTTTGTTTTTGGATGAGTGAGGATCATTTTTCTTGAAACCCTCCCGAACAACATGTGCTGATGTAGGGGATGTTTGATATATATATATATATATATATTTTAGGTTTCTGACCCCAAGACTCAACTATTTTCTGAAATTCTCCAGCTGTTGTCCTTGGAGAGTCTTTAGCCTCTCAAACTCTCCTCCTCACCGTGCATTAGGACGATATAGACACACGTCCTCTTCCAGGCAGTTTCCTAACATTTTCTGTTGATTGGAAATTCTTAATTATTGCCCTAATTATTGCCCTGATAGTGGAAATGGGGATTTTCACTGCTCCAGCTCTTTTCTTAAAGCCACTTCACTAATTTGTGAAGCTCAATTATCTTTTGCTGCACATCAGAAATATATAATAGTTTTTTAGGGGTGCCAATAATTATGTCCAAAATGTATTTGAGAAAAAAACATTTATTTCATAATGATATTTCCCCCATTTTAAATTCTTATCCAATGAAAGGTTAGATTTTTGTGATTTAAAAAAAAAAATCTAAAGTATTAACAATGCAGATATATTTTCACAGCCTTCTTTGATCCTATTTATCAAGGATGCCGATATTTTTGGCCATGGATGTATATATATATATATAAGTGATAATCTATGCCTTGGTGTGCATTACTTGGAAGCAAATAAAAACGCGGTATGTAGGCAAAGAACCACCCAACACCTGGCCATGGACTATACTGGTGTACTATTACATGGTATATAATTTCCATGACTTTTCCAGTTTTAGTTATTACACTTTTAAAATTAGGTGACCTCATACAGTATATACAAGTTTTTCAAAACTATGGGGACCCTGGTTCTTCAATGGAAAACAAAAGTTGTCAAATAAAATGATAGTTATGAAAACAATGTTGCTTAACTTATTTGATCTAAAACAATGATAATTAACTTATTTTATATAGTCTTATTTTAGTCATTTTAAATCATTTTAAATCACCCCCTCGAAGTTTGCTGAGGTCTCATAGTGAGTAAAGGCAAATGCGAAATTATTTTTGAAGTGTAAATAACATCTTAAATTCCTCTCTCTTTAGCAGATCTCAGGATTGTGCTGTTGGGTAAAACTGGAACAGGAAAGAGTTCAGCAGGAAACACCATCATCAGCGATGTTGTGTTTAAGGCTGGTATGTCATCTAAGTCTAACACTACTCAGTGTCAAAAACATCTGACAACAGTGGAGGACAGAAACATCTCAGTGATCGACACTCCAGGACTGTTTGATACATCCATGAGTGAAGAACAACTGAAAGCTGAAATAGTGAAGTGTGTCTACATGTCTGCTCCTGGTCCTCATGTGTTTCTGCTGGTCATGAGTCTGGACATGAGATACACAAATGAAGAGAAAAACACAGTGAAATGGATTCAGGAGAACTTTGGAAAAGAAGCTTCTCGATACACAATCATTCTGTTCACCAGAGGAAATCAGCAGGAGGGAATAATGTTAGATGATTATATAAGTGAAAATAATGATCTCAAGGCTCTTGTTAATATGTGTGGTGACAGATTTCATTTATTCAATAATAAAGACATGAAGAACCGCTCTCAGGTCACTGAACTGCTGAAGAAGATTGAGAAGATGGTGTCGAAGAATGGAGGACAGCACTACACTAACGAGATGTATAGAAAAGCCCAGGATGAAATTGAATGGGAGGCTCGGAAACAAAGACTTAAAGGTTATGGAAGAACAGCACTAGAAGTATTAGGAGGGGGGGGCACTAGTAGCAGTGGCAGCGGCAGTGGCAGGAGGACCAGCAGCAGTAGCAGGAGCAGCAGGAGCAGGAGCAGCAGCAGCAGGAGCAGCAGCAGAAGTAGTAATAGGATTAGCAAAAGCAGGCTTGAAACTGTAACGCACAGTTACTCTAAATGCCAAAAAATGATAATAAATATTCTTCCGATAGCTGTGTGGGGAGCACATCATGTGGCACAGTGGTGCTACCCGAGTTTGAGTCCTTGCTTGTTACCACCTGCTTCGCTTCCAGTCAATTCTCTATGCTTTCCAGTCCAAATAAATGTCGCAAATATTAATATGCTGTTTCAAAATGTCTAATCAGTTCTTTGTAAGCACATGCAGATTTAATAGAGGGACTGAGTTATTTGTAAAACTTTTGCAAGCATTGTATTAAATGTTTTAATTATTACATTTGTATTAAGGTTTATTTTTTGTCATTGTATTGAAGCTTATTTGTAATTGCAATTATTTTTGTTAACTTGTCTAATACGCTTCAACTTGCTTAGTCCTGGTTCCTCCTTAATTAGCTACTCATTGACCTTTATACGCCCTCTGTTAATTAGCCAATTACTGCAGCCATATACTAATGGGTCCTGATTTATAACTGCCTGCATTGATGCAGAAAGACTGAGAGACTTTAGAGCTGTGTGTGATGAGTAATTTGTTTCTTTGTTTAAATAGTGTGTGTTTGACTGTCATCTTAAGTATGTATTACTACGCACACGCACACACACAAACGTGTATATGGTTTATGTAAATCCACTTTGGAGATGTACGTGTACTTACTGGAGCTCCTCTGTTAGCTATATATAATAAAACAAAATCACAAATATACTATACTGTCTAGCATCTTTACACCTTCAACAATTCAACAGTTTACTTTAAAGTAGTTCAACAAATGCAATTTTAACACAAGGTTTTTGGTTTCTAGTTCTCAAACAACTGATAACAGCTCTCAGTGATATGTGTCGGGTCTCCGCTATATTAGCAGCAACATTCACAAATGTTTACAGAACGAGCGGGAACCCGGTGTGCCTGTAGCTGTATCTATCTCTGTTTTATCACGTGATAGAAACGTGATTTACCACTATATAAACTGTATTTTCACTATTTTGTTGAAATAAATCTGGAGTTGTGGCTGCTCCTGTTACCGGGCAGAAGTTATTTGTTTCTCTAAACTCTTGGTTCAGTGTTACTAGATCGATTGCTACAGACCATCATTTCAAACCGCCTCATCTTTGTACTCTTTGTTCATAAATACCCTGAAACATGAGGATTTGATATTTAGTCAGTATTTGTGTCTCAGCGGCACCGGAGCTAAACCAGCACGATTGAAGATGATCCTACATCAACACAGCAGTTACTTTTGAGCGTAGTAACTTCTTTCTGGCTCTAGAAGAGGAGAATCATCGGGGCTGGATCATGCACACATGATCACACATTAATGTGCTGCTGGGGTTAGAGCCTTTAAATTGGGAAATTGTTGTTGTTGATTTCCGTTTCTTTTCTTTGTTTCCTGTGTTTACAGTGTTCGCAGTAATCTGTCCACGGGTCTCCGGAGGTGGCTTGTTTAGTTTACTGTGTGGAGACGTGCTGAAATCACGTTTGGTCTCGTACTGTATCGTGTCTCTTGTCAGTGTCTGCGCTTGCTTGGCCATTTATTGTGATTAACAGGAAAGTGTGTTCAGCTGAATTGGAGTACATTTTGTTAGATGGGTATAAAAAGCATAGTTTAGTCATGTGAAGTCCTCCTCGTGTGAAGACCGATGAGTGTAAAGACCATCGACTCCACCGGACGGACACCGCCAAAGGATATCGCTTTCTGTTCCTCTTCTTTCTTACTGCTTGTTTCACTTCAGTAACCGATTCTTATGATGTGTAAGTTGTTGTTTGTTAGCATAGTGTTATGTAGTGTGTTTGGCTCAGTGTTATTTTTCTAGGATTACTGATAAACTACTGCTTGATTTATCTATTTTAATTTTAGATTAATTATGTATGAATTTATTATGTCTTTATAGGTATTTTCTTTAGTTTTAGTTTTAATAAATTGGAGTTATTTAACGTAACTTCAACATACTACATGGAAATTAAATTATATATATATATATATATATATATTAGTGGTGGGCCGTTATCGGCGTTAACGTGCTGCGTTAACGCGAGACTCTTATCGGCGATAAAAAAAATATCGCCGTTAATCTATTCTCAAAGTTGGGTTGGGAGCTGGGTCTATACTACGCAAGCTATGATGACTTTCACCCTGATATTTTAGCGCGGATGTATACCTAGCCGAATTGCACTGTAGGGGGCGAGAACGAGTCTTCGAACTAGAGTCTCGCAGTCAGTGATGGACAGATTGTTAACGGCTGGTCTATGTGGTAATACAATCGGACAGGACATCCAAACGCTCACCTATCATTCATCAACCTCAAATATGGCTTTTCATCTGAAAGATGTATGTAGTAGCAACTTTACATGGCCGCTCAATATGATGTTAACCTAGAGAAATGTGCGCTATTGAAGTGTTTGTGTGGAAGCGCGTTTGCTGCAGGACAGGCTCCGGTGCGCTCACTTGCTCTTACATCTCCGTCATTCTTGGTCATACAGATAAAAGTAGCCTAATACATCTTTCGAATCTGTAAAGACTCTACGTTTATTTGTGTGCACTCAGAATAACAACGAAACGTTGCGCTTTTAAGCAAGCAGGATGCGCTTTAGGTCTCATGTGAACTTGAGTATTCACTCCCGTGTCACCCTCTGCTTCGAACCTGTGTGTATGCCTAACGTTACTGTGAAATTACCACATCAGACGTGACGTGCTAACATGGATGCAGCTATGAATCCGCCGGGTTTGCTTCAGGGAAAATTAATTTTTAAGAAGCTTCCCAATGGAAACTGTAAACAGTTCATCACGACCTCTTATGTAGGCCTACAGTTCAAAATTCATGTTTAACTGAATAAACAGTTAGTAAACACAAGTTCATCTTATTGAACATAGTTTATTTTCATCACCAATTATCATAGTAGAACAGCTTTCTCAAGCAGTTTGTGATGCATTTTGGAAACAGGAGATGAGCCCCTGGTCTAATGCGCCACCTGGCTCGAGAAACCCGTTCTCAAAGACTTACTTTTAGTCATTATTTGGGTAGCACACATATTCTGAATGCCTTCGGCAGAATTCAAATGAGCCATTTTAATCTAGATTAATCTAGATTAATTCCAAAATTAATCTAGATTAAAAAAATTAATCTATGCCCACCCCTAATATATATATATATATATATATATGGGCTTAATGTCATGTTAGAATCATTATTATACTCATACATTTTTTTGTTTTAATATTTTGAATTGTTTTAGCTTTATTTTTTGTTTTCATTTAAATGTTTAGTTTTGAAATGTTGTTGTATGCATTTATCATTTTATTTAATTTCTTCATTTTCTTAAATGTGTATATATAGTTTTTATAGAGTTTTAACATAGTTTTAGTTACTTTTTCTTATTTATAAGTCGCTTTGGATAAAAGGATCTGCTAAATGACTAAAAAGTAAAGTTGTTTTTGTGAACTGGAAGCTTAAAAACAAAAGACACTAAAACAAATTCCTTGTGTGCGCAATCATACTTGGCAATAAATGCTCTTTCTGACTCTGACGTGTCATTTTTTCACTCCACCCATTCCGTTAAAAGTACACATATTGTCGTATTCTTCACTGCACGGCCACAACAAGGACAGAGAAACTGCACAGAAGCAGAGAAAGAATTGAAGACATGCATAGACAATTTGCAAAAGGGCATTCAGGTTAGTTAAAAGATATGCTTTCATTAAACTTACATGCAAAACCAACAAAGATATTTTGTGTGTAGAACTAGGGGCGACTTAACCAATAAGCGAGGTAAGCGGCCCCGTCTGATATTAGCGAAACATATGCAGCGTTGAGCGATGTTGCCGTTCTCAGTCTTATGCAGTGACTCATAAACAGTTTACCAGGCGTGGGTCGGGGCAGGCGGCAGACTAGGCTGGGTCAGAATCAGAAGCAGTAAACACAGAGGCAGGCGGCAGAGTAACTCAGTAGAAAGGCAGTCCAGGATCATACACAGAATAAATGCTCAGAAATGTCAGACAGGACTAAACAAGACTTCGCGTTGAACGGTTGTGTGAGTGTGGCTTAAATAGTGGGGATAATGGGAAGCACCTGGCGGTGCTAATGCTAGGTACGGGGCTAGTGGGAAATGGAGTTCGTGGAGAGGTTAGTACTCGGGTGAGGCTGCCCTCTGGTGGCGATCGGAGAGAGCCACAGAGGCCTGACTTGTGACAGAGCCCCCCTCCTGCGAGCGGCTCCCGAAGCAAGAACGATCCGGACGCCGAGGTCTTCCACGGGGTCTTGGAGCTGGTTTGTCAGGGTGGTTGCGGTGAAATTCATTGGTGAGGTTGGGATCCAAGATGTCCTGAGATCTAATCCACGAGCGTTCCTCGGGACCATACCCCTCCCAGTCTATGAGATATTGAAGAACCCCACCTCGGCGTCGTGACTCTAGGATCTCTCGTACCTGATAGGCCTCCTCGCCGTCCACGATGATGGGAGGGGTGCTCTCCACTTCGGCCTCCTCTAGGTTCCTCTCTCCTCTCGGACCACCGGCGGGCTTGAGCAGGGAGACATGAAAACTGGGTGAGATACGATAATTTGCAGGTAATACTAAACGATATGAGACTGGAGTAATTTGTCTGAGAATTTTGAATGGGCCCACGTACCTAGGATTGAGTTTCTTGCAGGGACGATGAAGACGAAGGTTTCTGGTTGAGAGCCACACCCACTGACCGGGCGAAAGTCTGGGTCCAGCTCTGCGGCGACGATCCGCTTGTTCCTTTACTCTACGAACTGCCCGTTGTAGATGCACATGTGCTGCGTTCCATGTCTCCTCACTTCTCCTTAGCCAGTCGTCTACAGCTGGGAGCTCTGAGGGTTCACCAGACCAAGGGAAGAGTGGGGGTTGAAATCCGAGGATGCACTGGAAAGGTGTGAGTCCCGTCGTTGCCTTCCTTAGGGAATTCTGCGCATATTCAGCCCATATCAGATATCTGCTCCAATCGTTCTGGTTGTTGTAGCAGTAAGAGTGGAGGAAACGAATGAGCTTTCGGTTTAGTCTCACGTCCTGACCATTGGATTCGGGGTGATATCCTGAGGTAAGACTGACATTGATATTTAGCTGTTGACAGAAGGCCTTCCAGACCCGTGATGTGAACTGTGGTCCCCTATCTGAGACGATGTCCTCGGGGAGACCGTAAAACCTGAATACCTGTTGCATAAGTGCTTCTGCCGTTTCAAATGCTGTGGGTAGTTTCGTGAGGGGGATTAATCGGCAGGCCTTGGAGAATCGGTCAATAACCGTGAGTATTGTGGTGAAGTGATTGGAACTGGGTAGGTCGGTTACGAAATCAATTGCAATATGGGACCAGGGTCGTTGAGGAATGGGAAGAGGCTGTAGGAGACCTGCTGGACGATGATGGCCTGATTTGGAAATATTGCAAACTTCACGTCGCTGAACGAACTGTGTTACATCTGGTGATAATGTTGACCACCAAAAACAATTGGAGACCAGTTGAATAGTTCGTGAACCCACCGCATGACTCTGGGACGTAAGTCAGAAGGAACGTAAGTCAGGTCAGGAGGGCATTCGGCTGGCGCTGGATCACTAATGAGAGCTTCAGAAATCTCCGTCATGAGGAACCCATCGTACCGGCGCTAGAATGACCTTGGAAGGCAAGATGGGTTCACTGACGTTAGATGTGGGTAGGTGGTCAAATTGTCTGGATAGAGCGTCCGCCTTGCCATTCTTGGATCCAGGTCGATAAGTTACCTTGAAGTCGAAGCGTGAAAAGAATAGGGACCATCTGGCCTGTCTGGGGTTGAGTCGTTTGGCGGATCTGATGTATTCGAGGTTGCGATGATCAGTCAGCACGAGAAATGGTAACTTCGCCCCCTCCAACCAATGCCGCCACTCCTCAAATGCGGCCTTCATAGCTAACAGTTCCCTGTCCCCCACATCATAAGCCGTTGGCCTAATGGATAGAGCGTTGGACTTGAAACCCGAGATAACCCAAGGTTGTGGGTACGAATCCCGGCTCCGACAGGAAGTCCACGACTGCTCCCCGGGCACTGCACAGTCGGCTGCCCACTGCTCCAAGTGTGTACACTTGGATGGGTTAAATGCAGAGAACACATTTCACTCCTCATTATACTCTGTATAATTGTGTATGTGACAAATAAAGCTCATCCGAGCATAATTTGTATTGTATAATTTCTCTCTGCTGGATTGAGTTTTGCGAGAGTAGAAGGTGCATGGGAAGAGTTTGAGTGGACAGCCCTGTCGCTGGGAAAGAACTGCCCCGATACCTGTGTTAGAAGTATCTACTTCAACTGTGAATTCGAGATCTGGACTGGGGTGATGTAGAATGGGAGCAGAGGTGAATCGTTCCTTCAGCTGTCGAAAGGACTGTTCGCTGGCCTGTGTCCAGTTCAGCCGTTGTTTACCTCCTTGAAGCAAAAATGTGAGAGGAGCTGCCACCATACTGAAGTTCCTAAAGAAGCGTCGATAGAAATTTGCAAACCCGAGGAAGCGTTGGAGTTCCTTTACCGTTGTGGGTTTGGGCCAGTTGAGCACCGCCTGCACCTTACTGTCGTCCATGGTGACACCCTCAGAGTTGATGACATAGCCCAGGAACGAGATTTGTGTTTGGTGGAACTCACACTTCTGTATTTTAACATACAACTGGTGTTGGATGAGTCGTTTAAGTACTGCTCGGACGTGCTTCACATGGGTATCAAGGGAGTCAGAATATATCAGTATATCATCGATGTAGACAATGACGAATTGGCTGAGCATGTCCCGGAAGACATCGTTGACGAACGCTTGGAACACAGAAGGACTGTTGGCAAGCCCGAAGGGCATAACCCGGTATTCATAGTGCCCAGATGTTGTTGAGAAGGCTGTCTTCCACTCGTCTCCCTCTCTGATACGGATCAAGTTGTAAGCACTACGCAGATCTAGTTTAGTGAAGTATCTGGCAGTGCGAAGTTGTTCCAGAGCGGCGGGCACTAATGTAATGGGTAACGAAATTTTACAGTGAGGTCATTGAGTGCTCGATAGTCAATGCAAGGTCGGAGACTGCCATCCTTTTTCTTTACGAAGAAGAACCCCGCTGAGGCTGGAGATTTGGATGGTACGATGAACCCCTTGGCCAACTCCTCCTCTATGTACTGCTTCATCGTTTCAGACTCGGGTTGTGAAAGAGGGAAGATTCTGCCCTTGGGAGGCGCTGATCCTAGGATAAAGTCTATAGCACAGTCGCTGGCTCGATGTGGAGGAAGTTTGAGTGCTTTGATCTTACTGAAGGCCTCAGACAGGTCCTGATAGTCGACAGGTAATTCAGAGAGGTCCTTGTTCTCGGGCTTCTCCTCCCTGGACAGAGCGGAAGGCTTGGGGCTTGAAGTTAGGCAGTGAAGGTGACAGAACTCTGACCATTGGAGAATCTGTGGTGATGACCAGGAAATCCGGGGATTGTATTTCTCCAGCCATGGCAGGCCCAGGATGACGGGATTCAGTGGAGATTCAATGGCAAACAATCGTATGGATTCGGTGTGTAGGATACCGGTTTGAAGACGTAGTTCGGGAGTCAGGTAATTGATCCTCCCAGATCCCAGCGGTCTTCCATCTAACATTGCCACGCTACCCGAGATTCACATGGAACAAGAGGGAGATTGTGAGCCTTGGCAAATGAAATATCAATAAAATTTCCTGCCGCCCCAGAGTCGATCATGGCCATGGTAGCCGTTGACTCATTGTTATTGGGAATAGTGATAGGAATCTCAAAAGAATTAGTGGGGTTGTGATCAGCACTCACCAGTGTATGAACTCGCCGGGCTGGACGAGCGGTGCAGGCAGCTCTCAGATGCCCCGATTCCCCGCAGTAGAGGCATAAGTGTTGACGGATGCGTCTCTCCCTCTCTTCAGCGGAGAGACGGGTGACACCGACCTGCATGGGTTCCGGTTCTGGGATTCCTTGATTGGTGGGTATAGGTAGAGCTGAACGATGAACTCGTCTTGAGCGCATCAAATTATCGATACGGATGGTCAGCTCCATGAATTGTTCTAGGGTTCTCCCCTCATCGCGACAAGCCAGTTCGGACTGAAGCTTCTCGCTGAGTCCCTTACGATAGAGCAGTCTGAGGGGTTCATTCTCCCAGCCAGTCTGAGCAGCGAGGGTACGGAAGGTGAGTGTGTAATCTGCTGCAGTGCGGTTGCCTTGGCGCAGAGCGATCAGTTCCTCTCCTACCTCCTTTCCACTAGCGCAGTGCTCGAACACCTCACGGAACTGGCAAATGAAGGTGTCATAAGTTGGAAAGGACAATCTGTTTCCCTCCATATAGCTGTGGCCCAATCCAAGGCCCTGCCGGTGAGTAGTGAGCAAATGAACGAAACTTGGCTGGCATCTGTGGGGAAGGTGAGAGGTTGCTGGTGAATGTAGAGGTAACATTGCATGAGAAACCCCTTTCATTTTTCCGGGGAACCATCGTATTTATCAGGAAGCGTGAGTCGCGGGCTTTGTGAAGTGGGAGGCATTGTCGGAGTGATAGGCGGTGGTGAAGGCACGGATGGCGTGGCGTTCGTTGGCGGATTCGCCACGTGGAGAGTTTGCAGCGTCCTCACTAACTCCTTGGTGAGTGAGGTGAGTCTCTGGAGCTGCTGATGGTGTGCGGCCAACATCGAGGCTTGAGCTGATACTACCGAGGTGAGTTGGTACAACACTGCTGGATCCTGGTTTGGCGAAGTCTTCTATAATGATGAGTCAGAAGCGGTCGGATCCATTTGCTATGTTTAATAAGATCAATGTCAAGGCAGACAGAGGTCGATCAACGGCGTCAGGAATATCACAGGGAAACAAACTCATAAACAGTTTACCAGGCGTGGGTCGGGGCAGGCGACAGGCTAGGCTGGGTCAGAATCAGAAGCAGTAAACACAGAGGCAGGCGGCAGAGTAACTCAGTAGAAAGGCAGTCCAGGATCATACACAGAATATCAATCAGAATAAACGCTCAGAAATGTCAGACAGGACTAAACAAGACTTCGCGTTGAACGGTTGTGTGAGTGTGGCTTAAATAGTGGGGATAATGGGAAGCACCTGGCGGTGCTAATGCTAGGTACAGGGCTCGTGGGAAATGGAGTTCGTGGAGAGGTTAGTACTCGGGTGAGGGTGCCCTCTGGTGGTGATCGGAGAGAGCCACAGAGGCCTGACTTGTGACAGAGCCCCCCTCCTGAGAGCGGCTCCCGAAGCGAGAACTATCCGGACGCCGAGGTCTTCCACGGGGTCTTGGAGCTGGGTTTGTCTGGTGGCGATCGGAGAGAGCCACAGAGGCCTGACTTGTGACGGATTCATTTTGTGATCAGTTACCCATTTTTGTGTTAATTTTGATTTTTTGTTTGTTTTGGATCATTGTCTTGATGGAGGATCCAACCACGGCCCATTATAAGATTTCTAACATAGAAAGTCAGGTTTTGATTTTGTATCTGTTGGTATTTGATAGAATCCATGATGCCATGAATCTGAACAAGATATTCAGGACCTCTGGCAGAAAAACAGGCCCACAACATTAAAGATCCAGCAGTATATTTAACCGTGGACATGGGCTACTCTTTTATCCCTGTTTGTACTAAACTCATCTTGAGTGTTTGCTGCTAAAAACTATTTTTTCAGTTTCATCTGACCATAGAAGCCAGTGCCATTTGAAGATCCAGTTGTGTCTGATAACTGAATATGCTGGAGTTTGCTTTTGGATGAGTGAGGAGAATTTTCCTTGAAACCCTCCCGAACAACATGTGCTGATGTAGGGGATGTTTGATATAGATATATATATATATATATATATATTAGTGGTGGGCCGTTATCGGCGTTAACGTGTTGCGTTAACGTGAGACTCTTATCGGGCGATAAAAAAAATATCGCCGTTAATCTATTCTCAAAGTTGGGTTGGGAGCTGGGTCTATACTACGCAAGCTATGATGACTTTCACCCTGATATTTTAGCGCGGATGTATACCTAGCCGAATTGCACTGTAGGGGGCGAGAACGAGTCTTCGAACTAGAGGCTCGCAGTCCGTGATGGACAGATTGTTAACGGCTGGTCTATGTGGTAATACAATCGGGCAGGACATCCAAACGCTCACCTATCATTCATCAACCTCAAATATGGCTTTTCATCTGAAAGATGTATGTAGTAGCAACTTTACACGGCCGCTCAATATGATGTTAACCTAGAGAAATGTGCGCTATTGAAGTGTTTGTGTGGAAGCGCGTTTGCTGCAGGACAGGCTCCGGTGCGCTCACTTGCTCTTAAAATCTCCGTCATTTTTGGTCATACAGATAAAAGTAGCCTAATACATCTTTCGAATCTGTAAAGACTCTACGTTTATTTGTGTGCACTCAGAATAACAACGAAACGTTGCGCTTTTAAGCAAACAGGATGCGCTTTAGGTCTCATGTGAACTTGAGCGAGAAACTTCGAAACTCCGTCTTTGAAAAATATATCTATAGAGAGTGAAATGTCTAAAAAATAAAAATAGAAGACGTGTGTGTTAGCATGGATGATTTACATGAAATTTTATCTGTGCAACACTGTGCATAAGATGGCTTTCAGTTCAATATAATAACAAAAAACAACATTTTGGGTTTTTATTCAACTAATAAGGTGGGCACGCTGTGATCTGTACTATATTTTTACTGTAATTGACAGTTATCTGCAAAAAAACAACAACACGGGAGTGGGAGGGAATGGGAGTCATTCTTCCGGGAGTGGAACAGGATTTTCCTCCAGTTTTTTCGTGGGATTGGGACGGGAAGAGATTAAAGTTTGTGATGCATTTTGGAAACAGGAGATAAGCCCCTGGTCTAATGCGCCAACCTGGCTTGAGAAACCCGTTCTCAAAGACTTACTTTTAGTCATTATTTGGGTAGCACACATATTCTAAATGCCTTCGGCAGAATTCAAATGAGCCATTTTAATCTAGATTAATCTAGATTAATTCCAAGATTAATCTAGATTAATCTAGATTTAAAAAATTAATCTATGCCCACCACTAATATATATTTTAGGTTTCTGACCCCAAGACTCAACTATTTTCTGCAATTCTCCAGCTGTTGTCCTTGGAGAGTCTTTAGCCTCTCAAACTCTCCTCCTCGCCGTGCATTAGGACGATATAGACACACGTCCTCTTCCAGGCAGTTTCCTAACATTTTCTGTTGATTGGAAATTCTTAATTATTGCCCTGATGGTGGAAATGGGAATTTTCACTGCTCCAGCACTTTTCTTAAAGCCACTTCACTAATTTGTGAAAATCAATTATCTTTTGCTGCACATCAGAAATATATTCTTTGTTTTTTCTCATTGCGATGGATGATTAAGGGAATTTGGGCTTTGTTTTTCCTCCTATATATATTTCTGTGAAACTGGAAGCCATGGCTGGATAATTTAATGTTAATAATACCCTGGAGTGCTTAAAATTGTGAATATGAATGGGAATATACTTCAGAGATATTTTACTCTCAAGAATTTTCTAGGGGTGCCAATAATTATGTCCAACGTGTATTTGAGATTATTATTTTTTTCATAATAATATTTCCCCCCATTTTAAATTCTTATTATCCAATGAAAGGTTAGATTTTTGTGATAAAAAAAAGAATATCTAAAGGATTAACAATGCAGATACATTTCCACAGCCTTCTTTGATCATATTTATGAAGGGTGCCAATATTTTTGGCCATGGCTGCATATATATATATAAGTGATAATCTATTCAATTCATGCCTTGGTGTGCATTAATTGGAGGCAAATAAAGACACGGTATGTAGGCAAAGAACCACCCAACACCTGGCCATGGACTAATTACATGGTATATTATTTCCATGACTTTTCCAGTTTTAGTAATTACACTTTTAAAATTAGGCCCCTTGGAAGTTTGCTGAGGCCTCATAGTGAGCAAAGACAAATGCGAAGTTATTATTTTTTGAAGTGTAAATAACATCTTAAATTCCTCTCTCTTTATCAGATCTCAGGATTGTGCTGTTGGGTAAAACTGGAACAGGAAAGAGTTCAGTAGGAAACACCATCATCGGCGATGTTGTGTTTAAGGCTGGTATGTCATCTAAGTCTATCACTACTCAGTGTGAAAAACATCTGACAACAGTGGAGGACAGAAACATCTCCGTGATCGACACTCCAGGACAGTTTGATACATCCATGAGTGAAGAACAACTGAAAGTTGAAATAGTGAAGTGTGTCTACATGTCTGCTCCTGGTCCTCATGTGTTTCTGCTGGTCATGAGACTGGACATGAGATACACAAATGAAGAGAAAAACACAGTGAAATGGATTCAGGAGAACTTTGGAGAAGAAGCTTCTCGATACACAATCATTCTGTTCACTAGAGGAGATCAGCTAAAGTAGAAAAAAAAAAAAAAAAAAAAAAATATTAGATGATTATATTAGTGAAAATAATGATCTCAAGGCTCTTGTTAATATGTGTGGTAACAGATTTCATTTATTCAATAATGAAGACATGAAGAACCGCTCTCAGGTCACTGAACTGCTGAAGAAGATTGAGAAGATGGTGAAGGAGAATGGAGGACAGCACTACACTAACGAGATGTATAGGAAAGCCCAGGATGAAATTGAATGGGAGGCTCGGAAACAAAGATTTAAAGGTTATGGAAGAACAGCACTAGAAGTAATAGGAGGGGGAACAGTGGCAGCAGGAGCAGCAGTAGGAGTAGGAGTAGTGGCAGCGGCAGCGGCAGGAGAACCAGCAGCAGCAGGAGCAGCAGCAGCAGGAGCAGCAGCAGGACGAGTAGCAATAGCAGCAGGAGCAGTAGTAATAGGAGCCGCAAAAGCAGGCTTGAAACTGTAATGCACAGTTACTCTAAATGACAAAAAAAGAAAATACATATTCTTCCGATAGCTTCATGTGGTACAGTGGTGCTACCTGAGTTTGAGTCCTTGCTTGTGGTCCTCTTCACATTTCTCCTGCTTCGCTTCCAGTCAAATCTCTATGCTTTCCAGTCCAAATAAATGTCACAAATATTAATATGCTGTTTCAAAATATCTAATCAGTTCTTTGTAGGCACATGCAGATTTAATAGAGGGACTGAGGACTTTTGAAAGCATTGTATTAAATGTTTTAATTATTGCATTTGTATTAAGGTTTCTTTTTTTGTCATTGTATTGAAGTTTATTTGTCATTGCAATTCTTTTTGTTTACTTTTCTAATACGCTTCAACTTTACTTGCTTAGTCCTGGTTCCTCCTTAATTAGCTACTCGTTGACCTTTATACGCCCTCTGTTAATTAGCCAATTACTGCAGTTATATACTAATGGGTCCTGATTTATAACTGCCTGCATTGATGCGCAGAGACTTTAGATCTGCTTGATTTGTAAGGTGTGTGTGTGATGAGCAATGCATTCGCAATGGAAGTTTGTTTCTTTGTTTAAATAGAGTGTCTTTGACTGTCACCTTAAGTATGGTTTATTTTGATTCAACTGTTTGTTTTTCTGTTCGTTTAGAAACCACATACACACACCCATATTCACATTATGTACTTCATGCTCCTATTTGCTCTTACCTGCTTCAATAAATAAATAAAGTGGTCATATGGAATTGTATCACTGGACTCTGTGTTCTTAATAGACATCCCAAACATTTTCTAAACCCTAACCTCCTTTGCAAAATGTATTACTGACCTTTGTCACTGTCACCTCTTGGCTTGCTTGTTGGGAACACCTAATATTTGGCAATATTAGGGACTAGATTGCACAGACACTATTGGATGGAATGGAGCTGGATTATGGATGGCTTAACAGCTTCTTTCTTTTAACGTTTTTATTTACAGCATAATCACAATAGGATGTATATTAACTTATTGGGAGAAAAACAGTGGTTCTATGTGAAATCAGACATTGATTACCCCCATATAGCAAACATGGCATGATCCTCGTTTCATAACACACCCCATCGATGCATCGAATCTTTGACTACTCAGAGTCACCCCTAGTAGATTTGATTATTTACATCACTTACCTTCATCTACACCACTACATAACAGCATACATACATAACTCACTCAGATGTCTGTTTCATGTAGTGATGTGCTCACCTGCAATACTTAGCAAAGATTTTCCTGTCAGATGTTAAATAGACATTATTAACCTCAGTGAAGTTTACACCCCATAAAAATAAATAATCTCCAAAAATATGCCATTCGTTTGTGCTGATTTGTGAAGCAAAAACAAACATTTGTGCTGGTTTGGAGTTTGAGATTGACATTTTCCTATAGTCTTAAAGATGTATATGGTTTATGTAAATCCACTTTGGAGATGTACGTGTACTTACTGGAGCTCCACTGTTAGCTATACATAATAAAACAAAATCACAATATACTATACTGTGTAGCATTTTTACACCTTCAACAATTCAACCGTTTACTCTACAGTAGTTCAACAAATGCAATTTTAAAGATTTAAGGATGTAGCACTAATTACTTCTGTATTTTCTTCGATATATTGATCTCTGTTTCCACTGAATCTAGGTCTGTCTCTGTCAGAAAGAGATGCATTAACGAGAACACTAGTGCGCTAATTATGAAGGCTATATTTTTAACACCAAGCTTTTCTGCAGACACTGTTGATCTTCTCTTGGATTCATTTAACTCAAAAGTTAAGAATGTTATTGATGATATTGCTCCAGAAAAAGTCAGCAAGACGACTGGCAGACAAAAATCATCTTGGAGAAAATGAACAGCAGTTCAGAGTATGAAAAGACAATGAAGAAAAGCTGAGTGGATGTGGCGGAAGACAAAACTTGAAATTCACTGTAGCATCTATAAAGACAGCCTTCATGCTTTCAATGTGAACTATCCAAAGCTAGACAGACCTACTTCTCAAACCTTATAAACAGTAACTTAAACAACACTCACACTCTTTTTGCTTCTGTGGAGAGACTAATAAACCCCCCAAGTCAGATTCCCAGTGAAATGCTCTCCAACAGCAAATGCAATGAGTTTGCTTCCTTCTTTTCTGAGAAGATCAATAATATCAGAAAGGAGATTGGCACATCTTCTAGTTATGCAGAGGTCACACGGATTTGACCGCAATTTCAAAAAGAAATGACTATGTCTTTTTTTAAAGCAATTGATAACAAAATTTTGGAAGAAAAAGTACAGCACCTTAAATCAAGTTCTTCCACACTGACTGAATCATCATTTCTCTTTGATTCTTGTCTTATACACAGAGACACTGTCATGTTAGAATAGAAAAGGGTCCTGCCAAACTGTTACTATAAAATTAGAAGCACACAATTCCCTAGAATATCATTATACGCTTACACATTAAGATTTGTACTCATGGAAATGACTAAAGTAGTCAAACCTTTCATTCGAAGGGGGTGACCCAATACTTTTGGCAATATAGTATATATATATATTTTTGTATTTTCATGGTCTATTATTGGAGTAGTGTCACCCGGGTGGGAGTTTTAACTCCCATTATTAATAATTGCCTAAATAACAAAAAATAATTCAGTCTATGCAGAGACATATAGAGCGGGGAAATCCCCCATCTCCCCACCCTCTGAATATTACGTATCATAACGAAACTACGTGTAAACGTTATTTGGCGGTTTTTAATTGGGAAAAGCAGCTGTTATTTAGCATTCGAATAACTATGGATAAACCTCAAACTATAGACGAAGGATTGGAGATTAATTTAATTTACAAATAAGGTATACTTTTAAATCGACACCTGCCACGGTGTTTTCCCCTTTGAGTGTCCTTTAAAAACGATGTGGAGAGGAGAGGAGTGGAGTGGAGTGGAGTGGGGGGGGGGGTGGTCTTAAACTTAGCACTCAGCATACTCGGTTAAAAAAGTCACAGCTTGCCACTGTATATTAGGGAAGAATACGTTTTCGGACACAGCGTGTAATCCCTTTTAGCGTATTCTCTCAGTAAAGCAAGTAAGTTTGTAAAGCGTGTCCGTCATTCTTCTTCCCCAATTTCCCTCCTATCAGAATATATTACAGTGGCGACGAGGATAAAAAGGATTATATTTAAGGACTGTTAGTGGCCGAGAAACACAGTGTTGCTCTTGTCGAAAAAAAAAAAGGTACAAGGCACGAGTGAAAACGCTGCTAACATGGCAGCAATGCAGTTTGGCCGTGTAGATGAATCCAGATGAAGCCGAGCTACGTCACTGACTATTGTTTGATTTAAAATCCCCTCCACCCGCGAGAAGCAAACCGCGCGATTTTCCTCAGAAGACAAAGGAGAGCCACCCCACATGTGGTTCCTTTGTTGCACAGAGACCGTCATTTATTCCTTGGATATTAAAACCGTGGACTCAAAGAAACAATATATATTAGTGTTGTACTCTGCCTTTCATATGCTTGTGTGAATGTGAATTATTTAGGAAATGCAAAATGTTTTAATCTGTGCCTTAAACTGGGTAGTATATGTATGCCAAACGTGGTGTTTAGATTCACAGAAACCGTCATAAAAATTATGAATCAGTAATGTGACAGATTGGGTGATAATTATAAATGAGTAAACATGTGATAACCATTTATACAAGTATTAAAATGCTTATTGTTCGGCACATGGAATTCTCATTACGGTATGCCCCAAAAGACATGGGCGAGGCTCCGCCCCACAAGGATGATTTGATTGGTTCAGCTGCTGGGGGCGTGCTGAAATCCATCTGTTTAAAAGTGGACACACTACGGAAAACGCTCTCTTCCTGCTCTTGCTCCTCTCCCTTCATCACGCTTCAACTCGCGCGCGGACGACCTGGAAGCTTCGCTGGACTCTCACCTCTAACATCGGGCTGAGACAACTAGCTAAGCGAATCCAAGACTTCGTAAAGCCGTAACACCGCAGAACCAGCAACAACAGCTTCCGCGCTCTAACACAGAACAAAGACCACCAATCGCAAGAGAGAGCTTCCTGGTGACGTCACGCAGCAGGAACAAAGCCACCGAAGAAACCTGAACAAAACCATGTGCTCCGAAACTCAAGTATCGGAGATTTCTGTGAAAACACGAGTAAACCACGTGGGACGGAAAGAGCTTCGGCAAACTTTTACATGAACGCAAGTAACCCAAACTAAGTTTTATCCTAACTGAACTGGTAATCGATCTGAATGCAGAAACATAGGATAATTATGTTCGTGATCTTCCTTATGGCTTTAGTTATGAAATAGCAAAGAGTGCTACCTTAACTCTACTTCTAACGTTAATCCTAGAGCTCTGAATATGTGTGTATGTATGTGTGTGTTTGTTTATGTGTTTTTAGTAGTTTAGATTATGTACCGTAGAATAGCAGTGAGCAAATAAACCGTGTTTCATTTATAAAGAATTGTCTCTTGGGATGTGATTTTCAAGTATTTCAACCTTGATGCCAAAAAGGTTGTGTTACCTCACGCAAATGTTATAAAACACCGTTGTAATGCAACAGATTATAAATTTACAGCAGATTGGTTGTGCAGCAGATAGTTGTGCAAAGGTGCAATAGATTATGCATATGCAATGTCGTGGATGTGCTTTGTATGGTGTCCAGTGATAGCAGATGTGTTAGTGCAGTGTGTGCGTGTAGTCCGGTAGAACTGTGTTAAAGTGCAGTGCATGGCATGTTGTGTGAGTGGGAGTGTGTTGTAGGGTGAGTTATTTCTGACTGTTCATTAGCCTGATAGCCTGAGGGAAAAAGCTGTCCCTCAGTCGGCTGGTGTGGGATCGGATGCTGCGGAGACGTCTCCCTGAGGGCAGCAGAGAGAGCAGTCTGTGGGACGGGTGGCTGGAGTCTTTGATAATCCTCCGGGCTTTCCTTGTACACCGCCTGGTGTAGATATCCTGGAGGGAGGGAAGCTCACCTCCAACAATGTGGCGGGCAGTTCGCACGACCCTTTGCAGAGCCCTGCGGTTGCCAGCGGTGCTGTTTCCAAACCAGGCGGTGATGCAGCCTGTCAGGATGCTCTCCACAGTGCAGGTGTAGAAGGATCTGAGGATTCTGGGGCTCGTTCCAAACTTCCTCAGCCTTCTCAGGAAGAAGAGGCGCTGATGTGCCTTCTTCAGCACTGTGTCTGTGTGAGCAGACCATGTGAGATCCTCAGTGAGGTGAACGCCGAGGAACTTAAAGCTGTTTACCCGCTCCACAGGTGTCTTGTCGATGGTGATGGGTGTGTGTACTCTGCTCTGTCTCCTGTAATCCACCACCAGCTCCTTGGTCTTGTCGATGTTGAGTGAGAGGTGGTTCTCCTGGCACCATTTAGTCAGGATACTCACCTCCTCTCTGTAGGCCGTCTCATCGTTGTCGGTGATCAGGCCTATCACCATTGTGTCGTCGGCAAATTTGATGATGACGTTGGAGCTGTGTGTTGCTGTACAGTCGTGTGTGTACAGGGAGTACAGGAGTGGGCTGAGGACGCAGCCCTGTGGAGCACCAGTGTTGAGGGTCAGGGGAGATGAGGTGTTGTTGCCCATTCTGACCACCTGACTTCTGCCTGTCAGGAATTCCAGGATCCAGCTGCACAGAGATCTGTTCAGTCCCAGAGTCTGGAGCTTCGCAACCAGTGTGGCAGGCACTATGGTGTTAAATGCCAAACTATAATCCACGAACAGCATCCTCACATAGGTGTTCTTATTTTCCAGGTGGGAGAGAGCAGTGTGCAGTGTGAAGGCAATAGCATCGTCTGTGGAACGGTTACTGCGGTATGCAAATTGTAGTGGGTCCAGTGAAGCAGGCAGCACAGAGCAGATGTGTTCTCTGACGAGCTTCTCAAAACACTTGCTGAAGATGTAATTGATGTAGTTGTAATTGATGTAGTATGTAATTTATAATAAATTATACAGGGTATAATCAGAAGTGAAATGTAAATCAAATCAGGTCCGCTCAGTTGACAGTGCAAAGAATACAAATAAAAATTAAAAAATTAAATCAAGTTACACAACACAAGAGCATATATATATCTATAAGTACAAAAATACCAAAAACAAAGATATATAAAATTAAAAAAAAGAAGTAAAATGTGAAATGGAATAAAAAGTGCAAAACAAATGAGATGTGCAAAAACAATAGATGTGCAAAACAGAATACTGGGGGCATAATAAATAGTAATATGAATGAGAGGGATGTGCAAACGGGTTGAACCAGGTATATACATGTAGCAGCAATACGGATGATGAGGATATGAATGTTCTTTATAGTTAGTAATGAGTCATGTAAATGTTATGAGACTGAGTTTGAGTTTAGGAGCCTGATGGCCTGAGGGAAGAAGCTCCTCTTCAGTCTCTCAGTTTTTGCCATCATGCTCCTGAAGCGCTTGCCAGATGGCAGTAAACGGAAAAGATGGTTACCGGGGTGGTTTGAGTCCTTGATGATTTTAGCAGCTCTGTTTTTACAGCGTTTGAGGTAGATGTCCTGCAGAGAGGGGAGAGTAGACCCTGAGATGCGCTCAGCTAAGCGCACGACTCTCTGCAGAGCTTTGCAGTCCTGGTTTGAGGAATTACCATACCACACTGAGATGCACTGAGTTAATACACTTTCTATGGCCCCTGAATAGAAAGTTTTCAGGATAGCTGGTGAGACCCTGAATTTCCTCAGCTGTCGCAGATGGTACAGTCTTTGTCTGGCTTTCTTGACCTGTGTTTGAATGTGTGTAGTCCATGTCAGGTCCTCGGAGAGGTTTACACCGAGGTACTTGAAGCTACTCACCCTCTCCACAGGGGTCCCACTGATCACAAGAGGAGTGTAGGGCTGCTGCTGTCTCTTCCTGAAGTCCACGATCAGCTCCTTAGTTTTGCTCACGTTCAGAGCACCCGCTTGAAGGATCGGGTTACATCCGCGACAGAAAGCGAGAGTGGACTCACCTCTTCTGCAGCAGCCGCGGGAGCAGGAGCGCTCTCTGTGTGGGCGGTGTTATCAGCCTCGAAACGAGCATAAAATGTGTTGAGCTCGTCCGGTAGAGAGGCGGCAATGTTCACAGTAGCTGGTTTATTCCCTTTAAAGCCTGTGATGTTGTTGATGCCCTGCCACATGCTTCTTGGGTTGTTGTTGTTGAAATGTTCTTCAACTTTGTTTTTGTATTGTCGTTTGGCTGCTTTGATGGATCTCCTGAGATCGTAACTGGCTTGTTTCCGATCGTCAGTGTTTCCGGATTTAAAGGCAGATGTCCGCGCTGACAAGGCTGATCAAACATCGCTGTTAATCCATGGTTTTTGGTTGGGGTAGATGCGTTTTTTTTTTGTCGGAACTACATCTTCTATACACTTCCTGATGAAACACGTGACCGTATCGGAATACGCCTCTATGTCGTCATCAGACGCTGCCCGGAACATGTCCCAGTCCACGTGATCAAAACAGTCCTGTAGTATAGAGTCCGATTGGTCCGACCAGCATTGGATTGTCCTGAGGGCGGGTGCTTCACATTTCAGTTTCTGCCTATAAGCAGGCAGAAGCAGAACGGAAGAGTGGTCCGATTTGCCGAAAGGTGGGCGGGGGAGGGATTTGTATGCGTCCCGGAAGGGGGAGTAACAATGGTCCAGTATAAGATCTCCATGCGTGTTGATGGTGATGTGTTGAAAGTATTTTGGAGCTATTGTTCTGAAGTTGGCTTTATTAAAGTCCCCCATAATAATGAACGCTGCATCTGGGTTCGCGGTTTCCTGCTTACTTATATTCCCATACAGTTCCTTGAGTGCCTGGTCTGTGTTGGCTTGAGGGGGGATATAAACAGCCGTGATTATGATCGCTGTAAATTCCCTCGGTAGCCAGAATGGTCGACACAGAAGCATATGAAATTCCAGATCAGGGGAGCAGAAGGATTTAATAGAGTATATGTTCCTTTCATCACACCACGAGTTGTTGATATAGAAACAAACACCCCCGCCTCTGCTTTTCCTTGTGAGCTCTTTTGTTCTATCCGAGCGATGCATGGAGAAGCCCATGAGCTCGATGGCTGAGTCTGGAACCATTGCAGACATCCAGGTTTCTATGAGACAAATAACACAGCAGTCCCTTGTTTCTCGTTGGTATGAGATGCGCGCACGCAGTTCGCAGAGTTTGTTATCCAGTGACTGAATGTTAGCCAGCAAAATTGTTGGGAGAGGAGGTCGGAAAGCACGGCGTCTCAGTCTGACGAGAACGCCAGCTTTCTTTCCTCTTTTTCGGCGTCGGCGGCGTTTCCTCGGTTGCGCGGCCCAGACAAAGGGCTCTGATGCGGTGTCTGTGAACAATCCACCGGCATTCAAGAACTCAAAGTCCGGTTTGCGTTGCGCAACGGAGGAACCAATGTTTAAAAGCGTGTCTCTATCGTAGACAGTTATTCTAACAACATCTAACACGTAAAACAAAAAAACAAAAAAAAATACATACGAAAAACTGCAAAGTTTTCCCGGAGCTCGCAACACGGCTGCCATACTCGGCGCCATCTTGCATGAAGATTTGCATGATGGTAACCGACCCCTGAAATTGGCATGTGATGCCTCACCTTATGGGGTGGGAGCTGTAATCTCGCACATAATGGACAATGGAGAGGAGTGCCCCATAGCATTCGCGTCTTAACGGAAACGTTAACGGAACGTTAACGGAACGTCCTAACTTCACGTTAACGGAAACCGAGAAAAAGTATGCTCAAAGAGAACGCGAAGCCTTGTGCATCATCTATGGGGTGAGAAAGTTCCATAAATATATTTACGGGCGGAAATTCACACTCATAACTGGCCACAAGCCTCTGCTGGAAATTCTCGAACCAAAGGCAGCAATACCCACTTTGGCAGCTCTTCGAATGCAGCGATGGGCATTAGTGCTGATGGCATATAATTATGACATTGAGTATAGAAAATCAGCTGACCACATGAATGCTGACGCAATGTCCAGACTTCCAACTGTGGTTAAAGATTGTACTGGGGAAGAAGGAAATGTGTTCTACTTTTCCCAGGTGGATGAACTTCCGGTGTCTGCAAGGGACATAGCCAAAGCCACACGAAAAGACCCTACACTATGCAAAGTGTGGAATTATACAGTAAATGGCTGGCCCAACTATGTGTTGGAGGAGAATTTGAAACCATACTTTAAACGTAGAAATTAGCTATCGGAGGAGCAAGGCTGTGTGTTATGGGGAATGCATGTTATAATTCCACCCAAATACCGATCAAGACTACTGGATGAGCTACACCATGAGCACCCAGGGATCTGCCGTATGAAGGCCCTTGCTCGCAGCTACCTGTGGTGGCCCGGATTAGATGGTTGCATTGAAGAGAGAGTGCGCACCTGTAGCTGTTGTCTGGCAGTTCAGAAGTCACCTGCCGGAGCACCTCTTCATCTGTGGAGATGGCCTGAAAGGCCATGGCAGAGGATCCACATTGATTTCGCAGAAAAGGACAAGCAGTTTTTTTTAGTAGTGATCGACAGCCATTCAAAATGGTTAGAGGTAGTGCCCATGTCTTCAATCACCTCCTCACTAACCATTGATGCACTCCGAGGATTGTTTGCAGCTTATGGATACCAGAGGAGGTGGTCTGCGATAATGGGCCACAGCTCGTGTCTACCGAGTTCACTGATTTCCTGAAGGGAAATGGAATAAAACATTCACGAGTCCCTGCCTATCACCCAGCCTCAAACGGTGCTGCAGAGAGATCTGTTCAGATACTCAAACACTCACTCCTGAAAAGTGTCTGTGAAAAACAGAGTAAGCAGATGCTTTCACTTAAGCACAAATTGGCAAATTTCTTGATAATGTACCGTAGTACCCCTCATTCAGTGACAGGAAAAACACCATCGAAGCTGTTCCTTAAGCGTCACATCTGAACATGTTTTTCACTGTTGAAGCCTGATCTAGCTAAGTCTGTTCATGAAAAACAGCAGGAACAAAAGAAACACCATGACAAGGGAAGGCGAGTCCTAAGATCCTTTGTGGAGGAGGAACCAATACGAATCCAACATTTTAGAGGAGGGCATGAGAAATGGTTGAGTGGAACAGTGATCGAGCGGAAGGGTCCTGTAAGTTATCTCGTGCAGGAGGGTCAGAGAAGGCGCACTGTGCATGTGGATCATATGTTGCCAAGGAATTCTGCAGAAGCATCTCCAATGCATGGTGTGTTAGGTTTCCCGAATTCAAGTGTAACTGAGGGCGACAGTGGACCATTGAGTTTTCCTTCTGTCAGTGACTGTTCCATGCAAATCACTGAGCCTAAGAGCCCTGAAAACAAAGAGAACTTGACAGCACAAGATACAAGTAGAGCAACATCTGCTGTGGAAGCTGTTCATAGATATCCAGAGAGGATTCGTATTGCTCCAACAAGGCTGGATCTATAAGTTACCGTATTATAGGTGTTCCTGGAAAATGCTTTTATGTTAAAGAAACAGCTGTGATAATGTTTATTTTGTAAGAAATATGTTTAAATCTAAAGGGGGAGGAGTGTAATAGATGTTCTAAGTGATTATTGTTAAACCAAAATTTGTATGTACGTGAGTGACATTCCCTTTTAGCGTATTCTCTCAGTAAAGCAAGTAAGCTTGTAAAGCGTGTCTGTCATTCTTCATTCCCCAATTTCCCTCCTATCAGAATATATTACACAGCGTATATGATTAGAATGCATGACTGTGCAATACAGTCATATCATCCTATGACACACCATCTGCACAGGAAATACTACAATTATACATCACTGCGCTGACAAATTAAATCATCCATTGAAACAAATATCCCGCATGTTAACGTGAGCGAGCGTTTGTGGAACTTTGCATAAAACATGGTAAATTCCATTAAACTTCGTCAAATGCACAGAAACAAACAAAAATCAAAGCGGTCTAATATTTATATTATGTTTATAAATAAGACATAGCTTTTTAACTCTATGATCCATGTAATATTGCATGTGACAAATCTATCGCCATCTGACATCTGCTGCAAAGTCAGGTGAAGTTATCCGTGTTCACACACATATCCCCAGTTAACATGATTCCCAGATGATCCATGACATGGGAATTTGGAACTACAGCTTTGACATGTAAATAATAATGTGTGTGTGATTTTGTTCAGGATTGTTATCCAGGGTAGGCTAGTAACACACATGCGCTTGAGGTCTTAATTCTAATATTCAGTGTCCGTAATTGCTAATTGCAGAAATCTGTGTTCAATCAATTGATCTGAGCTCAGGATGGTTCTTCAAACTCACCCATACCAATGATATACTCCATAGTCATAGCCCTGTGAGATCGCCGATACACAATATTATTATGCTAATTTATTTCATTATTTACCTACTAAGTGTCATAGCCGGAGAGTGAACAAACTCCAGGGTACGGCTAAAAGCAGCCTAACATTAGTGTAATCTATTAGAAATGAAGAGGCACGTCTCGGGTCAATCAGGGCTAGTACTCTCCTCGTGTGTTTGCATAATGATGCATTTACAAGTTAATGACCACACGTATCATTATTAAAGTTCACAACGTTGCTACAGATCAAATATAACACGGATAACATTAAATAAATATTTTTTTCATCAGGTTAGATATTGATTATTTATTACTCAAACCCCATACCTGTCCGTCGGTCTCTCATATCCGCCATGTTTGTAGTTTTTTAACACTTTTTATGCATGTTTATAGTTCTACTCGAATCCTCGTCCAACACTCATTGTGTTGTGGGCAATATTAGTTGTCCGAGTGCGCATCGATCTACACTTTGAGTTCTAACCGGAAGAAGTAGACCGTCCAGGACCGTTCATTGACCGTCTCACTCACTCACTCACTCACACTCACACACACACACACACACACACACACACACACACACACACACACACACACACACACACACACACACACACCATACACACACTCTTATTGTATGAGCGAAACAAACAACTTTAATGTTTTTACTTTATAAATGGTGACAGTTAGGATTATGTACAAATAACCCATAGATCCTAATTTTTGGAAAGTTCTTAGTTTTTAATATAATTATTCTAGTTTTTCAATACACACACCAGTTTGTTCCATACCACAGATGACACAAACATGCGCAACTTTTGAAATCTGGAAATTCTTGTTTCCTATTCTACCATTAACTCTAGATTGGATTCGGTGAAGCCTTTCTCTGAACACCACCCCGGCTGATTCAGAAGGCCATGCGATCGATTTAGAAATAAAGCAAGACATATTTCACCTTTTTGTTTGCGTAAGTCATTCCCGGTGCTTTTCAAAATAGTTTTTTTGTTTTCCTAACACTTGTTTCATTGTAGAAAATCCCCTGCTAGTCTGTTTTTCAAAAGATGACTTCTCTAATCTAGCACTTTCCAGGTGCTCAAGGTTGCAGAGGCATATATATTTTAGGGTTTGAATGAGTTTCAAACACACTATCTCATCCTGTAGCATCTCCCTTCACCAGTACTTCCTCCTGTATTCTCTTTTCGTAAGTGCAGTAACGTAACACCGTCATTAATGAGTGCAGTAAGTGCAGTAACACCGTCATTAATTAACCCTCTGGGGTCCGAGGTGATTTTGGGGCCATTGAGATGTTTTGACAAGCCCTGACATTTGTGCTTATTTCAGCTACTTATACTATTGGCCAACATGTATTTATTTGTTTGTATTCAGCACAAACTGTGCTACAATAATATGTGAGCAAGATTAATGTATATGTTTTATTTAAAAAAAGATGCGTGATTAGTAAGTTTTTTTGGGGGGTGGCTGAAATAAGGTTATAAAACACATACTGAATAGTTCTTAAAGAGACTTTTGCGTAATAAGGCTAGACTATTCATGTCAAAATGAAGTGAAAATAATCTTGCTTACTCATTGACAGAAAATAATATGTTGATTTGAATTTTGTAAGACATGTTTTGTGATAGACAAGCTTTATGTGAGGGAGTATAGTATATTAAGTGATTCTCATCTGAGAGACAAAGGCCTCCACTAATAGACCATTGAGACAGGTAAGAGAGAATGTGAGGCATTTTTTTTATTATTTGTATTTTATTTACAACACAGTATGATCAAAACATTCATAATGAAAGTCAAAGACACATTATTAAGCACACTGATCTTAGCACAGAGATGTGAACAGACTTTGAATCATTCCTGCAACAGAGTCTGTTCCACAAGTGAAACCATAAATCATACCTGACATGTACGTGTGTTATTAAAGTGTTTCTACTTCTTTCCATCGATTCAAGAAGAAAAAAACATAATCCGAGGAAAACAGTTTGAAGAGAGACTCAAGTGAAAGTCAGCAGGATTCATCTGTGATGCAGGTATCTGATTCAATAACAATAAAAAAATACAAACATTTGTGAGCATGTTTATATCAGGAGCATCTGTATATATATATATATATATAGAGAGAGAGAGAGAGAGAGAGAGAGATTTTGTAGTCAGAGACTCACGCATGCTTTATTATTGTAAAAAAAGGACATTTTATTTCTGAGAAACAAATTATTATTGTTTAGCACATTATTAAAATCTAGTTTTGAACAGATGCTATTAATAATAAACATGGTCTAAACATACTTAGACTCGAAGCATTCATCGTGTTACAGTGTACACTAATATTACTTTTATTGGTTTATATTATATAGAGCAAGAAAACATCATTGCGCCGTAAGAACTATTTACTCTACACAGTCAGTAACTGACATTCATTTGGCCTTAAGTTCTTCAAAATGCACCTGGCTCTCATACTGTACTGTACATGGCAGAATAGCTTACAAAACATACAAAGTAACTTCTTAACATGTTTTATTTAGGATATACAATATTTAATCACGTACGGTAACCCATATTGTTTACTCTCCCTGAAAAACTCTCACGAGCAACATACACGTTCATCCCAACACTCCTCCAGAGCAAACTAACCCAGCTCTCTGTTCCTAGCTCTATCTGTCAATGGATCACCAGCTTTCTGACAGACAGGCAGCAGCTAGAGTGACTGAGGAAACTCCTGTCAGAAAGCTGCATCATCAGCACTGGTGTCCCCCAGGGCTGTGTTCTCTCCCCACTGCTCTTCTCCCGCTACACATCTAAAGACCCCTCTGTCAAGCTCCTGAAGTTTGCAGACGACACCACACTGATCGGCCTCATCCAGGACGGAGACGAGTCTGCTTACAGACAGGAGGTTAAGGAGCTGGCTGTCTGGTGCTGTCTTAACAACCTGGAGCTTAACACGCTCAAAACTGTGGAGATGACCGTGGACTTCAGGAGAAACCCCCCGGCTCTCCCCCCACTCACCATCATGAACAGCACTGTGACTGCAGTGGAGTCATTCAGATTCCTGGGCACCATCATCTCTCAGGACCTGAAGTGGGACACTCACATCGACTCAGGCCCAGCAGAGGTTGTTCTTCCTTGCCAGCTGAGGAAGTTTAACCTGCCACAGGAGCTGCTGAAACAGTTCCACTCATCCGTCATCGAGTCTGTCCTCTGCACATCAATAACTGTCTGGTTCAGCTCAGCTGCAAAATCATTGTTTCATTGTAGAAAATCACCTGCTAATCTGTTTTTCAAAAGATGACTTCTCTAATCTATGGGGATGTTTTTGAACTTTTGCCATCTGGCCGGCGCTGCAGAGCCCCAAATACCAGGACAGCCAGGCCCAAGAACATTTTCTTCCCCCAGGCAATCCACCTTATGAACAGTTAAATGTTCCCCCATTATGCAATAAAAATGTGCAATAACCTTATATTTGTTACCACCTCCATCCAAGCACATGCCTGTATCTCTTTCTATTCTATTCCATTCTACACTTTATAGCACAGCTGTGCATACATACAATTTATTTATTTTTCATCTATTTATATTTACACATATGTATTTTTTATTCTCATCTTATTTTTGTTGTCTGTATGTTGTTGTTGATTCCCGTTTCTTTTCTTTGTTTCCTGTGGTTACAGTGTTCACAGTAATCTGTCCTCGGGTCTCCGGAGGTGGCTTGTTTAGTTTACTGTGTGGTGACATGCTGAAATGGCGTTTGGTCTCGTACTGTATCACGTCTCTTGTCAGTGTCAGCGCTTGCTTGGCCATTTATTGTGATAAACGGGAAAGTGTGTTCAGCTGAATTCAAATAGTGATTTGTTAGACGGGTTTAAAAAGGTTAATATACCGCGGCAGCGGTCGCGTGAAGACCTCCTTGTGTGAAGACCGAAGAGTGTAAAGATCATCGACTCTACCGTGCGACTCCACACCAGCGAGGGGTATAAGTATCACTTTTTATTTATCTTCTTTCCTACTACTTGTTTCACTTCTATTTTAGTTTTTATAACCAATTCTTACTATGTGTAATTTGTTTTTTGTTAGCATGTGTTTTTGACAGTGTTCTTTTTTTTTAGGATTATAAACTACTGCCGTTTGATTTGTTATATATTTTAATTTTAGATAAATTATGAATGAATTTATTATATCTTTATATGTATTTTCTTAAGTTTTAGTTTTATTTAATTTGAGTTATTTTAGTAACGTTACTTCAACATACTACATGGAAATGAAATTATATATATATGTGTGTTTGGCTTAGTGTTATGTTAGAATCATTTTTATACTCATACATTTTGTTGTTTTAATATTTTGAATTGTTTTTTAGCTTAATTTTTTGTTTTCATTTAATTGTTTCGTTTTGAATATTGTTGTATGCATTTGTCATTTTATTTAATTTCTTCATTTTCTTAAATGTGTATATATAGTTTTTTTATAGTTTTAACTTATAGTTTTAGTTACTTTTTCTTATTTGTAAGTCTCTTTGGATAAAAGCATCTGCTAAATGACTAAAAGTACATGTAAAGTAAAGTTGTCTCTGTGAACTGGAAGCTTAAAAACAAAAGACACTAAAACAAATTCCTTGTGTGTGCAATCATACTTGGCAATAAAAGCTCTTTCTGACTCTGACGTGTCTTATTTTCACTCCACCCATTCAGTTAAAAGTAGACATATTGTCGTATTCTTCACTGCACGGCCACAACAAGGACAGAGAGAAACTGTACAGAAGCAGAGAAAGAATTGAAGACACACATAGACGATTTGCAAGTGGACATTCAGGTTAGTTAAAATATATACTTTCATTAAACTTACATGCAAAACCAACAGAGATATTTTGTGTGTAGCACTAGGGGCGACTTAACCAATAATCAAGGTAAGCGGTCGCTTAGGGCCCCGTGGAGTCAGTGGCCCCGTCTGATATCAGTGAAACATATGCAGCGTTGAGCGATGTTGCTGTTCTCAGTCTTATCCGCTGATTTCTTCAACGCAGTGACCAGAAGTGTTCAAGTTAGAATACACTTACCGATCAAAGTGTCGAGTTTTTGTCAAGTGCTGAGTTCTGCAAGGTCTGAATCATCTCACTATAACAAGATGTAAATCAGAGATTCATTGTGCAGTGTAGAGATTATTAACTGAACGTCGTGAGATCACAATGCATTGAAGTGAGTCACAGCTATAGTGATTATGAGGAGCGCATTCTAGACTCAGAACAGAGATATTCTCCTCAGTAAAGAAAGTATTGTGTTTCAAGTCACACTTTTATTTTCTTGATGTTTCTAACCGACTCTCTTGTGTGCTTCTCCAAGGCGCACTACTCGTATAAATGCACGAATGCAACGACTGGAGATCTTCTCTTAATAATAGGTTTCATTTTCGATGTGTTTCTCGACAAACACTAAAGCAGGGCGTCATGCACTTATTAATTTTGAGGGGGCACAGGAGGGGGGGCGGGGGCGGGTTTTAACACACCAGTGGGCTAATTATTTTCTTAATTTGTCTTTTATTAGACTATTCAAAATATTTCCAGTAATTAAACTGTAAGTAAATGCATTTAGCACCTTTATATATCATGTTAGTTAATCTATAACGGGCGATGGACAAATTATCATAATGTTCTATCAGGGTCGTTCTATGGCAATATCAATTTTTTTCTGTCCCTATAGCCCTTACAGAAATATTACACTTGAAAAACATTTTAGGGTTATGATTTCTTTATATTTAAATATGAAACAATATGTTATTTGAGCAGTTACACCTCCTTGTGGCGAGAATGGTTTTTGAATTGAATAAATAGAATTTCAAGCTTGGCCCCAAAGCCAAGTGCTTTATTTTGAACTCCAAAACTGTTTTTATACCATTTAAAATACAATCATGTGTTCATAACTATTCATATGATGTAAATGACATTTCATATGAAGCTTTTAGTTGAAGTCACTGGTGTGACCTGCTTTATTGTTGTGAATTGTAATGCCAGTCAAATAAATGAGGATCACAGGATCACATTTCACTCTGCAGTGCAGTAAATGTAGTCAACGTTCACTAAAACAACACACAGTCAATGTTTAGCTGTAACTATAATGCCTGACCTAGTCAGGTGTGTTTGTCAAACCAGTTTGACAAAACTGGTATCGCTGGTATCGCTTTTTATTTATCCTCTTTCCTACTACTTGTTTCACTTCTGTTTTAGTTTTATAACCAATTCTTACTATGTAAAAAAAGAAGTACACTTAGGCTTTAAGTGTTATGTTAGAATCATTTTATACTCATACCTTTTCTTGATTTCATATTTTGACTTGTTTTTAGCTGAAATGTTGTTGTATGCATTTTTGTCATTTTATTTAATTTCTTTATGGTCTTAAATGTGTATAAATAATATTTATAGTTTTAACTTTTAGTTTTAGTTACTTTTTCTTATTTGTAAGTCGCTTTGGATAAAAGCGTCTGCTGAATGACTAAAAGTAAAGTAAAAGTAAAGTAAAGAATTGTAAAAAAAAAAAATACAAATAGAATACAAATGGATTGAACTATACTTCATTTAGTGAGTATACAATGATTGACAAAATGTGGATTGATAACTTGCTACAGCTATTTTGTGAAATGCCTTTTTCATGAAAATTGTCAATGGTCTTATAGCCTATTGTCACTGGTATCATCTGACCGTCCTTACGGGTAAATAAATACACAAATAATAAAAATAACCTGTCATTTATGTGTATTCATAAAATCAAAAGGTAATCTAATAATGTGGACTAATTTTAAAAGTTAGAAAAATACATTTTAAGACATTGCCATACCAAAAGTGGACGTTTCAGAATGACACATTAACTTTGCATAAAATCCGTATTTTTTTAACTCAAGTACCATCTATGGGTGTCATACCTTAATAGATTTTTAAATGACTGACTCTGTATTTAACGTGAATTTAATAATTAAAACAAACTTTGTAAGTTACTGACTATAACACTTTCACTGTACAGATACACAGCAAAGGACATTTACATGACATTATCAAAGATAATTATCATTTCATTATCAAGACTTCCGTCTCAAAACTCTCATCATAATTCCTGAGCTGTTTGAATTGTGAGTCAGCGAGCGCGCTTCCTGAACTCACCTGACTCATCTGAATGTCTCTGATTGGTCACTACATTCATAAGCTCAACAGAATCAGTTTGGATTGGCGGTATGGCTCTGTTCTGGGCCTGGCATAGATATGTTTTTATGGTAAGTTTGATTTGAGCTAGTAATGGTTGATTGGGTCTGCCGGAGTTTGATACCGCGGCTCCCCCTCATGACACTACTGCAGCCAACTGCAGCTCGTTACTCACCCTTGTGTTGTGGACTTTCTCGTGTTGTTAATATTCTTTCTTCTGTGGAACACAAAAGAAGAAATGTGGAAAGCAAAGATTAACGGAGGACATCAGTTTTCACTGAATAATGGTTTACTTGACTTTGGAATATTTAATGACTTCAGAAGATTTAGAGTCATTTACCATACAAAGCACTTTAAAGGGGTCATATTTTACTTTTAAAAACATTGTATTTCACCACAGGAGGTTATGGATTTTGGCATCAGAATAGACATCTGCAATGTACAGCAGTAATGCATTTACAAGCTAATTAAAGTGACATTTTCTCTTTCTCAGACCAGGAACATCTCCGTAAACAGATGGATATTCAGGAAGAGATGAAAGGACTGATACAAGATATTGCTAGAGAAAGTTTGTGCTCAAACGTTGGTAAATATTAAGCCATGTTTTGTTCCTTTTAATTCTGAGAGATTTCAAGTAAAAAGATAAATTATATGTACAGTGTATATATTTATATATATTTATATATGTGTGTGTATATATATGTATATGTATATATGTGTATACGTATATATACAGTGCCCTCCACTAATATTGGCACCCTTTGTAAATATGAGAAACGGTGGTGTAACGAAGTTGATAGATACGGGAAGAAGGAGGCGGGAACCGGCAAACATTTAAGACACTTTAATAACAAAATAAACAAACACAAATGAAAAGCGGCAGCCCCTCACGGACGACTGCCGCACACAAAACATAAAGTAAAACTCCAGGCCTGGTCCTCTCTCGTCTTCCACTGTCGTCACTCCTCATTTAACCCTTCCGAAGCTCCTCCGTGAGACTCGAGACCGGTGAGTGGTGCAGGTGTTGTTCATTACCAATTACTCCACCGGCCTCGCTCCACTCGCCACAGGTGGCTTTGAAAATAAATCTGCATTGTTTATCCTTTTTATCTTTCATTAAAAGAATACAACCTATCATTGAAGTAAAACAATAGAAAGTTGGGGGAAATCTCACTGTGAAATAAATGCATTCTCTAGTTCATGTTAAAAGTTCAGTTTGTGCTCATTGACCCATGTTTGTGTTTATTTTGGATTGGTGTCCTGGTGGAAGATCCAACCACGGCCCATTATAAGATTTCTAACATGGAAAGTCAGGTTTTGATTTTGTATCTGTTGGTATTTGATAGAATCCATGATGCCATGAATCTGAACAAGATATTCAGGACCTCTGGCAGAAAAACAGGCCCACAACATTAAAGATCCAGCAGTATATTTAACCGTGGACATGGGCTACTCTTTTATCCCTGTTTGTACTAAACTCATCTTGAGTGAAAGAGAAAAACTCTTGTTTTCAGTTTCATCTGACCATAGAAGCCAGTGCCATTTGAAGATGCAGTTGTGTCTGATAACTGAATATGCTGGAGTTTGTTTTTGGATGAGTGAGGAGAATTTTCCTTGAAACCCTCCCGAACAACATGTGCTGATGTAGGGGATGTTTGATATATATATATATAGGTTTCTGACCCCAAGACTCAACTATTTTCTGCAATTCTCCAGCTGTTGTCCTTGGAGAGTCTTTAGCCTCTCAAACTCTCCTCCTCACCGTGCATTAAGACGATATAGACACACGTCCTCTTCCAGGCAGTTTCCTAACATTTTCTGTTGATTGGAAATTCTTAATTATTGCCCTGATGGTGGAAATGGGGATTTTCACTGCTCCAGCTCTTTTCTTAAGGCCACTTCACTAATTTGTGAAGCTCAATTATCTTTTGCTGCACATCAGAAATATATAATAGTTTTTTAGGGCCAATAATTATGTCCAAAATGTATTTGAGAAAAAAAACATTTATTTCATAATGATGTTTCCCCCATTTTAAATTCTTATTATCCAATGAAAGGTTAGATTTTTGTGATAAAAAAAAAAAAATCTAAAGTATTAATGCAGATATATTTTCACAGCCTTCTTTGATCCTATTTATCAAGGATGCCGATATTTTTGGCCATGGCTGTATATATATATATATATAAGTGATAATCTATGCCTTGGTGGGCATTACTTGGAAGCAAATAAAAACACTGTATATAGGCAAAGAACCACCCAACACATGGCCATGGACTATACTGGTGTACTATTACATGGTATATAATTTCCATGACTTTTCCAGTTTTAGTAATTACACTTTTAAAATTAGGTGACCTCATACAGTATATACAAGTTTTTCAAAACTATGGGGACCCTGGTTCTTCAATGGAAAAAAAAGTTGTCGAATAAAATGATAGTTATGAAAACAATGTTTCTTAACTTATTTGATCTAAAATAATGATAATGAACTTATTTTATATAGTCTTATTTTAGTCATTTTAAATCATTTTAAATCACCCCCTCGAAGTTTGCTGAGGCCTCGTAGTGAGCAAAGGCAAATGCAAAATTATTTTTGAAGTGTAAATAACATCTTAAATTCCTCTCTCTTTTTCAGATCTCAGGATTGTGCTGTTGGGTAAAACTGGAACAGGAAAGAGTTCAGCAGGAAACACCATCATCGGCGAAGTTGTGTTTAAGGCTGGTATGTCATTTAAGTCTAACACTACTCAGTGTAAAAAACATCTGACAACAGTGGAGGACAGAAACATCTCCGTGATCGACACTCCAGGACTGTGTGATACATCCATGAGTGAAGAACAACTGAAAGCTGAACTAGTGAAGTGTGTCTACATGTCTGCTCCTGGTCCTCATGTGTTTCTGCTGGTCATGAGACTGGACATGAGATACACAAATGAAGAGAAAAACACAGTGAAATGGATTCAGGAGAACTTTGGAGAAGAAGCTTCTCGATACACAATCATTCTGTTCACTAGAGGAGATCAGCTAAAGGGAATAATGTTAGATGATTATATCAGTGAAATTAATGATCTCAGGGCTCTTGTTAATATGTGTGGTGACAGATTTCATTTATTCAATAATGAAGACATGAAGAACCGCTCTCAGGTCACTGAACTGCTGAAGAAGATTGTGAAGATGGTGAAGGAGAATGGAGGACAGCACTACACTAACGAGATGTATAGAAAAGCCCAGGATGAAATTGAATGGGAGGCTCGGAAACAAAGACTTAAAGGTTATGGAAGAACAGCACTAGAAGTAATAGGAGGGGGGGCAGTAGTGGCAGTGGTAGCGGCAGGAGGACCAGCAGCAGCAGTAGCAGCAGCAGCAGCAGCAGCAGCAGGAGCAGCAGGAGCAGTAGTAGTGGCAGTGGTAGCGGCAGGAGGACCAGCAGCACGAGCAGCAGCAGGAGCAGCAGCAGAAGTAGTAATAGGATTAGCAAAAGCAGGCTTGAAACTGTAATGCACAGTTACTCTAAATGCCAAAAAATGATAATAAATATTCTTCCGATAGTTGTGTGGGGAGCACATCATGTGGCACAGTGGTGCTACCCGAGTTTGAGTCCTTGCTTGTTACCACCTGCTTCGCTTCCAGTCAAATCTCTATGCTTTCCAGTCCAAATAAATGTCACAAATATTAATATGCTGTTTCAAAATGTCTAATCAGTTCTTTGTAAGCACATGCAGATTTAATAGAGGGACTGAGTTATTTGTAAAACTTTTGCAAGCATTGTATTAAATGTTTTAATTATTACATTTGTAGTAAGGTTTATTTTTTGTCATTGTATTGAAGCTTATTTGTAATTGCAATTATTTTTGTTAACTTGTCTAATACGCTTCAACTTGCTTAGTCCTGGTTCCTCCTTAATTAGCTACTCATTGACCTTTATACACCCTCTGTTAATTAGCCAATTACTGCAGCCATATACTAATTGGTCCTGATTTATAACTGCCTGCATTGATGCAGAAAGACTGAGAGACTTTAGAGCTGTGTGTGATGAGTAATTTGTTTCTTTGTTTAAATTGTGTGTGTTTGACTGTCATCTTAAGTATGTATTACTACGCACACACACAAACATGTATATGGTTTATGTAAATCCACTTTGGAGACATATGTGTACTTATTGGAGCTCCCCTGTTAGCTATATATAATAAAACAAAATCACAAATATACTATACTGTCTAGCATATTTACACCTTCAACAATTCAACAGTTTACTCTACAGCACTTCAACAAATGCAATTTTAACACAAGGTTTTTAGTTTCTAGTTCTCAAACAACTGATAACAGCTCTCAGTGATATGTGTCGGGTCTCCGCTATATTAGCAGCAACATTCACAAATGTTTACAGAACGAGCGGGAACCCGGTGTGTCTGTAGCTGTCTCTATCTCTGTTTTATCACGTGATAGAAACGTTATTTACCACTATATAAACTGTATTTTCACTATTTTGTTGAAATAAATCTGGGGTTGTGGTTGCTCCTGTTACCGGGCAGAAGTTATTTGTTTCTCTAAACGCTTGGTTCAGTGTTACCGGATCGACTGCTACAGACCATCATTTCAAACTGCCTCATCTTTCTACTTTTTGTTCATAAATACCCTGAAACATGAGAATTTGATATTGTGTCAGTATTTGGTGTGTCTCAGCGGCACCGGAGCTAAACCAGCACGATTGAAGATGATCCTACATCAACACAGCAGCTACTTTTGAGCGTAGTAAGTTGTTCACTTTAGTTTCTTATTTTAATATTAAGTTTAATAGTTTAATATTTAGAGGTCTTCTTTCTGGCTCTAGAAGAGGAAGGCTGGACTTCCGGCACACATGATCACACATTAATGTGTTGCTGGGGTTAGAGCCTTTCAATTGGGAAATTGTTGTTGATTCCCGTTTCTTTTCTTTGTTTCCTGTGTTTACAGTGTTCACAGTAATCTGTCCTCGGGTCTCCGGAGGTGGCTTGTTTAGTTTACTGTGTGGAGACGTGCTGAAATCATGTTTGGTCTCGTACTGTATCGCGTCCCTTGTCAGTGTCTGCGCTTGCTTGGCCATTTATTGTGATTAACAGGAAAGTGTGTTCAGCTGAATTGGAGTACATTTTGTTAGATGGGTATAAAAAGCGTAGTTTAGACGTGTGAAGACCTCCTCTTGTGAAGACCGAAGAGTGTAAAGAACATCGACTCCACCGGACGGACACCGCCAAAGGATATCGCTTTTTATTCCTCTTCTTTCTTACTGCTTGTTTCACTTCAGTAACCGATTCTTATGATATGTAAGATACATTTTAGATAAATTATGTATGAATTTATTATGTCTTTATAGGTATTTTCTTTATTTTTAGTTTTAATAAATTGGAGTTATTTAACGTAACTTCAACATACTACATGGAAATGAAATTATATATATATATATGGACTTAGTGACATGTTTGAATAATTTTTATACCCATACATTTTGTTGTTTTAATATTTTGAATTGTTTTAGCTTTATTTTTTGTTTTCATTGAATTGTTTCGTTTTGAATATTGTTGTATGCATTTGTCATTTTTATTTAATTTCTTCATTTTCTTAAATGTGTATATATAGTTTTTATAGTTTTAACTTATAGTTTTAGTTACTTTTTCTTATTTGTAAGTCGCTTTGGATAAAAGCGTCTGCTAAAAGACTGAAAGTACATGTAAAGTAAAGTTGTCTCTGTGAACTGGAAGCTTAAAAACAAAAGACACAAACAAATTCCTTGTATGCACAATCATACTTGGCAATAAAAGCTCTTTCTGACTCTGACGTGAACTCTTATCAATTTCACCAGGCCACCCATTCAGCCGCAATAAAAATAGACATAACCAGTTGTCGTATTCTTTTGCACTGCACGGCCACAACAAGGACAGATAATGAGAAACTGCACAGAAGCAGAGAAAGAATTGAAGACATGCATAGACAATTTGCAAGTGGACACCATTCAGGTTAGTTAAAAGATTTTCTTCACAGCGTGATTTCATTAAACTTCATGCAAAACCAACAGAGATATTTTGTGTGTAGAACTAGGGGCGACTTAACCAATAATCGAGGTAAGCGGTCGCTCAGGGCCCCGTGGAGTCAGTGGCCCCGTCTAATATTAGCGAAACATATGCAGCGTTGAGCGATGTAGCCGTTCTCAGATATATCCGCTGATTTCTTCAACGCAGTGACCAGAAGTGTTCAAGTTAGAATACACTTACCGATCAAAGTGTCGAGTTTTTGTCAAGTGCTGAGTTCTGCAAGGTCTGAATCATCTCACTATAACAAGATGTAAATCAGAGATTCATTGTGCTGTGTAGAGATTATTAACGGAACGTCGTGAGATCACAATGCATTGAAGTGAGTCACAGCTATAGTGATTATGACGAGCGCATTCTAGACTCAGAACAGAGATATTCACCTCAGTAAAGAAAGTATTGTTTCAAGTCACACTTTTATTTATCTTGATGTTTCTAAATGACTCTCTTGTGTGCTTCTCCAAGGCGCACTACTCGTATAAATGCACGAATGCAACGACTGGAGATCTTCTCTTAATAATAGGTTTCATTTTCGATGTGTTTCTCGACAAACACTAAAGCAGGGCGTCATGCACTTATTATTTTTGAGGGGGCACAGGGGGTGGGGGGGGGGGGGGTTGATGTGATACGAGAGACGGCATATCTTCTATTCTAATATAATAATTTTGCATTATTGTTTGTAATGATCTAAAAGTATGTGCAGCAACACTGTAGGATCAAATTAGGCTATTTATTTCTCCTCCTGAGACCCAGCTTTGGAGTTTTTGCCTCTGTAGTGGACATTATATTAGTGTATTTCTCTGAGACCTCACATGTCACAGCTATAAGCCTGGATGTCCTGCACAGAGCACATTCAGGGCTTTATAGAGATACTAAATGTTTTTTAAACCCTCTCATACGTCTTTAAAGATGGCAATATTAAATTTAGTGAAAAATTGTACATCCTTAACAAAAATGATTATTTCATTCTGTAATGTCTTTTAGGCAATCTGTGTGTAAAAAATCATCCATAAACTGCAGATTGTTTATCATAAAGCAACATCTCAGGAAAATGTTATGGGTTTTCAAATTTAAATATGACTCTGTTATGAAACAGGACATCATTTCATACATGCTCAATGTAGAGGACACCAGGACTAAAAGCATGTTTATTATGCATTTTGGGAGACATAGCTATTGAATAGGGAAATAAATTATATATCAGTTTGCTTATGAAATATTATATATTATTATGAACATCTGGCCATGTATTACTCCCATTATGATTTTTTTTCAACATTCTGTCCCAACAGCAACACATTAATAAGAAAATTAGATACAGTGTATAGGTACACTGTGTTTAATGGGAAACCAGTTTATGGAATTTTTTACACACATATTGCATAAAACAAAATGGTATATGAAATAATTTTGTTATACATTTTAAAACATAGTTGAGAATCATCCTTAAACAAAGTTTAGTATAAAAAAAATCCTGAAACCTAAAAATGTATTTGGTGATTTAAAAAAACTCCCATTGATTTTGCCGTTTTTATGTCTATTCATGCCATTTAATTTGAGTCCTTGTGTCCTCTACAGAGGACATATAATCAAATATGAATAAAATACATTTTTCTTATGGTCTAAACAATGTAATGACATGAAAACTTTTTTTGGGGGGGGGGGGGTCTCAGGAGGATATTTTAGGTTTAGCAATTTCACTAATATTTGACCAATTCTCGATTTTGAAGATTGTATCTAGTCAACTTGAAAATGTAACTACAACATGATTCAAGAAACGTTCTCTTTATTAACCCTCTAGTTAAAGAAAAGTATATTCTAAGTGCACCACACATGACGTTGTCTTCATGATGTAAATGTTAAACAAATCACTAAATATCTTTGCAGAAAAGATGAACTACAACTACATCTTGCACAAACTTATATTATGCATATTAGGCTATATGTTCTGAAATAATACAAGACAAATGCTCAAAAAAACTCAAGTAATTCAAATTCAAAATGACTGAAGGTATAACACAGAGTGCTATTATTAACTATAAAGGCTCTGTAAAACAATTAACAGCAGTTCTCAGCCTGTCACCCTGATGTAAACCTGAAATATCAGATATACAGTAGTAGTTCTTCACAGGTTTTGTATTTGATTACGCTACTGTTGCGTTGTTTTTTCTATGTAAGCATGGACGCGTTTGACTGTTGCGCTCGCGTCTCGTGCATGAAACGGCTTTCTAAAAACGCGGCACTCTAGTTATTAAAAGATGTTTAACTCACATCTTCTTGTATTTTTCCTATTCCACTGCCCACGTCAACACAAAAACACATTCTGTGTGAAGGGCACCTAGAGAGCATCACACGTGAGCGGTTAATCATGTGCACCGACAAGCGGTTGGATCATTCTTTTCTCTTTACTGTTATTATCAAAGTGTCTAATTCTAGCGTATGGTAATATTTCTATTCAAAATCACGATTCCTCGATTTATAAAAAATATAATTGTGGCAAAACATTAAATTCGCATTAATAGATAAAATCTGATAAATCACCCAGCCATTGCCACAGTGTTTGCTTATTTTTTTTTACTTTATTTACGTTTTTGTGTAATTTATTTTATTTTACATCCAGTTGTATTCCGTGCCTCCAGGCTTTATTCGTTTTGCTCTTATTCGTTCTTTTTCTTATTCATTTGGTGCCACTGCGTTTGATGATTGTCAGTTTTTTTTTTTACATTTAAACCTTTTGCAAGTTTGTAATTTTATATTAGGCTTATAGCATGGTAATGGTGTATTTTTATTCGTTTTGTTAATTAAAGTCCCATGTTTATTGCAGAAAATGTGTCGTTGTAAGCTATAGATAAGAAATTGACCTGAAATGAAAGTGAAAGCAAAATGCACACGGGCATTAATGAGGTATATAAAAGCGAAGGAAAATGAGAGGGAAAACTCCAACGAACTTTGTAAAACCAAACTGTATAATGCAACTTGCCGACAGCGTGTCTGTGGCCAAAATAAAGATTATTTATGCCTCCGCGCAGCGCGCACTCTCAGAGCCAAGCGCACACTCATATGACGCAGCTGTGCATTTAACAGGGGACCAATGACAATGCCCGTTCTAGATGGACCAATGACAATGCCCGTTCTAGATGGAGTTAAACCAATGGCAATTACATTACCCATTTGCGGAACAAGCGAGTCTTTGTTTTGAAAGAGAAAAAAAAGCATATATTGCTGGACTCGGTGGAGACCAACTTGAACATTTGGCAAGTCCGATGACCAAGTCCGAGACAAGTCCGAGTCCAAATACCAACGAGTCCAAGACAAGTCCGAGACGATAGAAAAATGTCTCGAGTCCGGACTCGAGTCCGAGACCGGACTCGAGTACTACAGCCCTAAACTATAATGCCTGACCTAGTCAGGTGTGTTTGTCAAACCAGTTTGACAAAACTGGTATCGCTGGTATCGCTTTTTATTTATCCTCTTTCCTATTACTTGTTTCACTTCTGTTTTAGTTTTATAACCAATTCTTACTATGTAAAAAAAGAATACAAATGGATTGAACTACTTCATTTAGTGAGTATACAATGATTGACAAAATGGTTCCCCTTCATGGGAACTTCGAACTGCGTCCCCTAGGGGTCGCTATGGGGAATGCACTCAGCGCGACTCGTGTCTGAAGATACATATGTAAAAACACCACCTGTTGGCCGGCGATAGCCCATGACGTCACTACTGGCGTGACCACAACATAAGGGCCGCCGGGAGAATACATCATCCTCTTCTTCCTCTTCACTGACTGGTCTGTTTTAAGCGTGCATTCTGGTAAGAGTACAGTTTTCTCTCTATCATGGCGAGCACTAGCAAGGCGTTTAAGATTGTGTGTGGATCCTTGTCCTCGTTATTTGACACCCGATGACACACAATCTTTGCGTCTTTTGTTTGGGCAAGGAGCACGCACGCGATGTCCTTGAGGGGAAAATCTGCGTGCACTGTGAACTTTTTCTATGAAAAGCCCCGCTCTCGTCTGTCCCTCTTTTCGAGGAAAGAGGGGCAGCCGTCTGCTTCCCGCGATTCGGGACCCACCGCTGCCGAGGCACGGAGGCGATTGAAATCGTGGGGTTTGCAGTTGGATATGGCCGATGAGTTAGAGAGGGACCGCCCCTTTTCGCGCGCGTCGGCCGAGAACGAGAGTGAGCTGCTGGATTGTGATGATGCAATCTTTCTGACATCATCAGATTCAGCGGCTAGTGCTCTGCTGGGTTATGCCCAGGAAGAGCAGGAGATGTTTGAGGGTGAGGAAGTTGAGACTGAACCCTCTCAATCCTCCTGCACTGCATATGAACGAGTTATTGGAGGTTATGGATCATAAAAATAAATCTTTCTGGCCATAAATCCCCAGCTAGAGCGAGTCTTCCTTTCTTCATAAATCTCGATGTGGAGGTTGAGAAGGAGTGGAAAAAGCAATTTTTTCTTGTATTCATAGGTTTCAGCATACTAGTTATGCTGACATTGAGGGGATGCATGAAAATGGCTATGAGGGGATGCCCCCTGTGCAAGAGATGATAGCCAGCTTATCTCTCTGTGAGCGAGACATCCTCTCTCAAGGCTCCCTCCTTGCCATCTAAGCCCCTGAATCTGGCTTAAATGGCAGGGCATATGCAGCAGCAGGTCAGACCGTCGCTTCGTTGCACACTATGGCGGTGCTTCAGGCGTACCAGACTGATGTGCTGAAAGACCTGAATAAGGCTTTCTATAAAGTCCAGGTCTGAGCCCGAACAACCAGGGGTCCTAGCCCATCTCGGTCTGGGGATCAGAGATGGGCTCAGAAGGCTAGTCTCGCGACTCATGCCCCTCCCCCGCCTACGGGTAGGGCTAGAGAGAGGCGCGGGTCAGAGAGAGGCAAAACCTGAGGGAGGTGTTCCAGATGAGGCGTCCTATATGACACTTTCGTCCGGACCAGAGTAAGACTTCTACTCCTTTCCCTTAGGGGGGCATCTGCCCTCTTATTCCTCTCTAATTCCCCTGCAACCAATGGATGAGTACGATCCATTTCTAAAGGCTATCAGCTATCGCAGTGATTACCTCACTCGTCGATACTAGATTCAGGCTAGGACCGCTCCCTGTTGGTCGAGCTAGCACTTCTTTGGCACTCAACGGAGACAGTCGCATTTTTTCACTCCCCGTCCTCGCCCTTATTTTCCCTGCTTGCTCCCTTGTCTCGTCTCATCTATTGAGAGACTCTCTCTGCACGGCTCTCCAAACTGAAAGATTATGGATTTGATCAACTGGTCTCTCAACGCAATTGACAGCATCTTCTCGTCGAGAAGCCTGGGTTCTGGGGAACCTGTCTGCCCTGACGGAACGTTCGCAGCTGGCAATACGATGGATGCGTATGTCTAGCGGCTCTTTCCGTGGAGGACATTGAAGATATCTACCTATTCGGGACCATGATAACAGGTACTTTGCTGATTGGATTAGGCTTTGCCCTGGGTTATCGAAGGATTCAGAAAACGGGAACAGCTGTCCAAAGCCTCACAAGGCTGCCCGTCATGATTGAAGCAGTGGAAAGAGCGGTCAGCATTGAGACTGAGACTATTAACCGCAATATGGATTCTATCATGGAGAAGCTCACGGCTTTGCAAAGGAAAATTGATGGTATTGGAGACCAGAATGGACAAAGAGAGTAGCCGTGGAATTGGAATGCGGTTACTCGCCCCAAGACAAAACAATCGCAATCTTATCTTTTTTGGCTCCCCCGCACAGTGGCCTCGGCCAAGGCTGCTGCTGGAAATATACCCTGGGAAGAGCACTGCAGTGAGACGCTCTTGCTTCCTCCCCCATTCTACAGACATTGATTATAAACTACTGCACACACACACACACACACATACACACATATATAAAGATATGCACTCACCTCCCCTCCCCCGATCCCTCGCCTCCTTTGCTTTGAACCGCCAGCCTGACAAGCGGGTCTGTGGCCAGCGCCGAGAATGGCAGCGGGACCGGATGGCTGCCTGCTGGAGCTGGATTACTTCCCCTGTTGCAAAGTCCTGTGTCTATGGTTTATGTGCTTTTTGTTGCTGAGGTGTTTTTCCTGTTCCCACACTGTACTCCCCAAGGAGCATAGTCTGGGGGTTATTTTTTTCTCCTCACCTTCCTCATGTTATGCTGTATTTTTCTTCAATTCCCTGTCTTCCTGTCCTGTCTACCCCCTTGTCATATATGTATGTTGTGTATGTATGGACAGGTTGATGGCTAATTTCACTGGTACTTGTGACTAGTGACAATAAAGGGCTACTACTGCTACTACTACTAGCATTGCTCCCCTCATCTAGAGGGTCACTTATGAGCATGCCGCTCCCTTCTGAGCGTCTAATTTTCCTCTCATCTGAGGAAGGAGTCCTCCGCTCTCCAGAGCTTGCTGTCGGTAAGAGCTAGCGTTGCTCCCCTCACCTAGAGGGTCATTTATGAGCATGCCACTCCCTTCTGAGCGTCTGAGTTCCCTCTCATTCTGAGTGTCTGAGATTCTCCGCTCCCCAGAGCTCTGTGATAGGTCGCTCTCCTTGTTGGTCGAGCTAGCATTGCTCCCCTCACCTAGAGGGTCACTTATGAGCATGCCGCTCCCTTCTGGGCGTTTGAGTACCCTCACTCAGAGGAATGGTTTCTCCGCTCTCCAGAGCTCATGTTGGTAGAGCTAGCATTGCTCCCCTCACTTAGAAGGTCACCTACGAGCATGCCGCTCCCTTATGAGCGTCTGAGTTTCCCTCTCATTCTGACAAATGAGTTCTCTGCTCTGCAGAGCTCTGTGATAGGTCGCTCTCCGTGCTGGTCGAGCTAGCATGGCTCCCCTCACCATAGAGGGTCACCTATGAGCATGCCGCTCCCTTCTGGGCATCTGAGTCCCCTCACTCTGAGGGATGCGTTCTCCGCTCTTCAGAGCTCCTCATCGGTCTAGCACTGCTCCCCTCACCAACGAGGGTCACCTATGAGCGTGCCGCTCCCTTCTGAGCGTCTGAGTTCCCTCTCATTCTGAGGGTTGATTTCTCCGCTCTCCAGAGCTCGCTGTCGGTAGAGCTAGCATTGCTCCCCTCACCATAGAGGGTCATTTATGAGCATGCCGCTCCCTTCTGAGCATCTGAGTTCCCTCTCACTCTAAAGAGTAAGTAGTTCTCCGCCCCGGAGCTATAGAACGTTACCCATCTAGATAAGTGCACACGCTAAGATCTTTGGGCACTTTTAAAAAATCCACTCAGTGGTAAGATCGCACATCAAATGTTCTGCGTTCTTTTCTAAAAATCCATGTTATGGTAAGTGCGCATGCTAGACTTTGGGCACTTTTTAAAAATCCATTCAGTGGTAAGTTCGCACATCAAGGTTCTGTGTTCTTTCTAAAAATCCTGTACAGTAGGGTTAACAAAGACTCAAACCTGCACAGAGGAGTTCCAAGAGGAAACTAGTGGCTTTTTCTATTGAAGCAATATACTCAAGAGACAATATATATTAAGGTTGTATTCTATGCCTTGTATAAGCTTGCAGTGTAAGTGAAACCTATGATTTTGCTTAACCTATGACGTATTACTGTTCCCTGTGAGGTTATAATGTGTTTAGATTCATATAGACGGTCGTGAAAATTATGAATCAGTGATGCGACCGATTTGGTGATATTATAAATGGGTTAAGCATGTGATAACACTTTATATAAGTATTAAAACTCTTATTATTCATCACATGGAAGATCACAGAGTAGATTTGGTATGTCCCAAAAGACATCGGGGGTGCTCCGCCCCACAAGAACAATCTGATTGGAAGAAGCCTCTAGTGGGCGTACTGAAATCAGTCTGTTAAAACTGAACACTACAGTTTTTTAGTCACTCTGCTTTTACTTGCTCGCTCGCTGAAGAACTGGAAGCCTGTGGCACTGGACCACCGCTTTACCATCAGGCTGAAGACACCATCCAAAAGCATTCAACACTTCGTCGAAGTAATAACAACTAGAAACAAACAGCTCAATAGCTTCCACGTCCAACAAAAAAACCTAGACCGCCAATCGCAAGAGGGCTTCCCAGTGATGTCACGCAGCAGCGACGTAAGCCATCGGAGAACACGAGGAAACACTGGAACAAAAAAGGATCTGCGGCCTGCTTAACGTAAAGCAAGTGTCAAACAAAAACCTCTATTCTTACTGAACTGGTGAATTGATCTGTACGCAGAAACATAGCAGAGTCTCTGTTAGTGATCTTCTTTTAGTTACAGTTATGAGATAGCAAAGAGTGCTACTTTAAACTTTTTTCTAACGTTACTCGCAAAACTCCTGGTATGTGTGTGTGTATGTTTATGTGTTTTATTAAGTTAGTCCATGAATAATAGTTAGAAAATAAACCTTGTTTCACTTATAAAGAATTATGTCTTGGGATGTGTGATTTCAAGTTCAAACTATTTGCCCAGATTACGTTACCTAGCTCAAATCTGAGAAAGTAAATTGCTAATTTAGTTTGTTGTTATCGTTGACCACAAAGCAATGTAAACGAAATTGATAAAGATATACTGTTGTTAATGGTCACTGGACGAATCGTTAATAAAGTATAAATCATAAGTTAAAGATTAATATCCCTTTAATCAAAGCAATATTGAATCTTTAATAAATGATTCCCGGAGCTGAAATATGTGCAATAACCTTATATGTATTTGTTACCACCTCCATCCTATCACATCCCTGCACCTATTTCTATTCTATTCCATTCTACCCTCTATAGCACAACTGTGCATACATACTATTTATTAATTGTTCATTTTTTTGTCTATTTATATTTACACATATGCATTTTTTATTATGATCTTATTTTTGTTGTCTGTGTGTTGTTGTTGTTTCTGTGAATTGGAAGCTTATGTCACCAAATTCCTTGTGTGTGCAATCATACTTGGCAATAAAAGCTCTTTCTGACTCTGACGTGACTTATTTTCACTCCACCCATTCAATTAAAAGTAGATATATTGTCGTATTCTTCACTGCACTGCCACAACAAGGACAGAGAGAAACTGCACAGAAGCGGAGAAACAATTGAAGACATGCATAGACAATTTGCAAAAGGACATTCAGGTTAGTTAAAAGATATGCTTTCATTAAACTTACATGCAAAACCAACAGAGATATTTTGTGTGTAGAACTAGGGGCGACTTAACCAATAAGCGAGGTAAGCGGTCGCTTAGGGCTCCGTGGAGTCAGTGGCCCCGTCTGATATTAGTGAAACATATGCAGCGTTGAGCGATGTAGCCGTTCTCAGATATATCTGCTGATTTCTTCAACGTAGTGACCAGAAGTGTTCAAGTTAGAATACACTTACCGATCAAAGTGTCGAGTTTTTGTCAAGTGCTGAGTTCTGTAAGGTCTGAATCATCTCACTATAACAAGATGTAAATCAGAGATTCATTGTGCAGTGTAGAGATTATTAACTGAACGTCGTGAGATCACAATGCATTGAAGTGAGTCACAGCTATAGTGATTATGACGAGCGCATTCTAGACTCAGAACAGAGATATTCTCCTCAGTAAAGAAAGTATTGTGTTTCAAGTCACACTTTTATTTATCTTGATGTTTCTAAATGACTCTCTTGTGTGCTTCTCCAAGGCGCAGTACTCGTATAAATGCACGAATGCAACGACTGGAGATCTTCTCTTAATAATAGGTTTCATTTTCGATTTGTTTCTTGGCAAACACTAAAGCAGGGCGTCATGCACTTATTATTTTTGAGGGGGCACAGGAGGGGGGGGGGGGGGGGTTAACACGCCAGTGGGCTAATTATTTTCTTGATTTTTCTTTTTTGGACTATTCGAAATATTTCCAGTAATTAAACTGCAAGTAAATGCATTTTGCACCTTTATATATCATGTTAGTTAATCTATAACGGGCGATGGACAAATTAGCATAATGTTCTATCAGGGTCATTCTATGGCAATATCCATTTTTTTCTGTCCCTATAGCCTTAACATTTTAGGGGTTTGATTTCTTTATATTTTAATATGAAACAATATGTTATTTGAGCAGTTACACCTCCTTGTGGCGAGAATGATTTTTTAATTGAATAAATATAATTTCAAGCTTGGCCCCAAAGCCATGTACAGAGGAAAAGTGCTTTATTTTGAACTCCAAAACTGTTTTTATACCATTTAAAATACAACCATGTGTTCATAACTATTCATATGATGTAAATGACATTTCATATGAAGCTTTTAGTTGAAGTCACTGGTATGGCCTGCTTTATTTGTTGTGAATTGTAATGCCAGTCAAATAAATGAGGATCACAGGATAACATTTCACTCTGCAGTGCAGTAAATGTAGTCAACGTTCACTAAAACAACACACAGTCAATGTTTAGCATTAACTATAATGCCTGACCTAGTCAGGTGTGTTTGTCAAACCAGTTTGACAAAACTGGTATCGCTGGTATCGCTTTTTATTTATCCTCTTTCCTACTACTTGTTTCACTTCTGTTTTAGTTTTATAACCAATTCTTACTATGTAAAAAAAGAAGTACACTTAGGCCTTTAGTGTTATGTTAGAATACTTTTATACTCATACCTTTTCTTGATTTCATATTTTGACTTGTTCTTAGCTGAAATGTTGTTGTATGCATTTGTCATTTTATTTAATTTCTTTATGGTCTTAAATGTGTATAAATAATATTTATAGTTTTAACTTTTAGTTTTAGTTACTTTTTCTTATTTGTAAGTCGCATTGAATAAAAGCGTCTGCTAAATGACTAAAAGTAAAGTAAAAGTAAAGTAAAGAATTGTAAAAAAAAATGTAAATAAATAGAATACAAATGGATTGAACTACTTAATTTAGTGAGTATACAATGATTGACAAAATGTGGTTTGATACCTTGCTAAAGCTATTTTGTAAAATGTCTTTTTAATGAAAATTGTCAATGGTCTTATAGCCTATTGTCACTGGTATCATCTGACCTTCCTTACGGGTAAATAAATACACAAATAATAAAAATAACCTGTCATTTATGTGTATTCATAAAATCAAATGGTAATCTAATAATGTGGACTAATTTTAAAAGTTAGAAAAATACATTTTAAGACATTGCCATACCAAAAGTGGACGTTTCAGAATGACACATTAACTTTGCATAAAATCCGTATTTTTTAACTCAAGTACCATCTATGGGTGTCATACCTTAATAGATTTTTAAACGACTGACTTTGTATTTAACGTGAATTTAATAATTAAAACAAACTTTGTAAGTTACTGATTATAACACTTTGACTGTACAGAAACACAGCAAAGGACATTTACATGACATTATCAAAGATAGTTATCATTTCATTATCAAGACTTCCATCTCAAACTCTCATAATAATTCCTGAGCTGTTTGAATTGTGAGTCAGCGAGCGCGCTTCCTGAACTCACCTGACTCATCTGACCTCTGATTGGCCACTGCATTCATAAGCTCAACAGAATCGTCTGTGATTGGTTGTAATGCGTCTGTCTCTGACTCAGCGCCTGGGAACGCAGATTTGAATTTAGCTGCTGATGATTTGACGCACTGAACGTTCTAATCATGAACGATACAACGAGATTGTATCAAATATAACAAATATTATTCGGCTATTTTGGCCTTTTGGAAGCTGCTTTCAAAATCCACTTGGCTCAAAAATCTGATGGTGCACGTGCCTCACTTTGAATGGGCATGACGCCTCTGCCATACAGCATGCCTTCAGAACACCTGAAACATGGAATGAGTTGCCTGGGATAAATCTATGTTTGTAAAAAGATTGGAAAAGTTTACAATTTATTAAATGGAAAAGTGCATGCTTTTTTTTATAAGGACTTCATTTGTGATCTAAAAAAACACAAGGTAGCCAAATTTGGTTCCCTTCCGAAGGGAACTCTACACTGCGTCCTCTTTCGAGGGTCGCTTTGGGAACGCCTCCAGCGTGACCGGTTACCTGAAGCATGATTACAAACACCCAATGCACTTGACATTGGCAGGTGGACGCCTATGACGCAAGCTAATGAGCGTCTGCGGGCATAAAGGGGCACCTGTGGAACACATCATCCTCTTTTTTCCTTCAGGGGACCTTGTTTCTGAAGTGTGAGTAGAAATATGTCTGTTGAGAAGCGCTTTAGGAGGTGTGTCGATCCGTGTCAGCGTTATGTGTGACACACACGATCCATATGCGTTATGTGTTTGGGCGAAGAGCACGCGCGCTCTGTTCTCGAGGGAATGGAGTGCGTTCATTGTGAGCCTTTTTTCTGTGGGAAAAAGCTCCGCTCTCGGTTGTCCCGTTTTCTCGAGAGAATTGGGGCGATCATCTGCCCCCCGCGGCTCGGGTCCAGCCGCTGCTGAGGCAGTGAAGAGACTGAGTTCGCGGCGATCGCAGATGAAGCTTGCGAATGAGTTTGAGAGAGAGAAAAAATTAATTTTTCATCTCGCGCTCGACAGCGGCTGACGAGAGTGAACTGCGGGAGGAAGATGTATTGTCTGTTACATCTTCTGGTTCAGCAGGAAGTGCTTTGCTGGCTCATGGTGCGCTTCCCGCAATGTAGAGCTGCTGGAGGTTATGAAGCGTGCGCTTCTGCTAGGTAAACCTACAGTGGATGCACAGAAAAGGGGGAGTGGCTCGCAGTAGACTTGATGAGCGATCTCTCTCTGGCATAACCTCCCAGCTCCCGTGAGCCTCCCATTCCTTCTCCAGATATTCATAGTAAGATCGTAAACCATATTCAGCCCGCATCCATCGGTATAAGCATGTTAATAATGCTGACATCGAAGGGAGGCGCGAGCGCGGATATGCGTCGATGCCCCCTAGGGGCGCTTGCGAGCTAAAAAAAAAAAAAAAAAAACATCCTGGATCGAGTGTTGTTAGGCTTCCTCTCATTTAAGAGAGTCCTTTCGCTGAAGTCTCTGCTCTCCAGAGCTCCGCTTAGACCACACTATTGGTGTGTAGGATCTATTGTGAGCCTTGCTAGCTTTCTCTAGCGCTGAGTGTTGTCAGGTCTCCTCTCACTTCAGAAAGTCGTTATGCTGAGACCTCCACTCTTAAGAGCTCCTGTACCTGGATCGAGTGTTGCTAGGCTTCCTCTTATTTAAGAGAGTCATTCTGCTGAAGCCTCCGCTCTCCAGAGCTCCGCTTAGACCACACTATTGGTGTGTAGGATCTATTGTGAGCCTTGCTAGCTTTCTCTAGCGCTGAGTGTTGTCAGGTCTCCTCTCACTTTAGAGAGTCGTTATGCTGAGACCTCCACTCCTAAGAGCTCCTGTACCTGGATCGAGTGTTGCTAGGCTTCCTCTCATTTAAGAGAGTCATTCTGCTGAAGCCTCCGCTCTCCAGAGCTCCGCTTAGACGGTACTAATGGTGTGTAGGATCTATTGTGAGCCTTGCTAGCTTTCTCTAGCGCTGAATGTTGTCAGGTCTCCTCTCACTTCAGAGAGTCGTTATGCTGAGACTTCAACTCCTAAGAGCTCCTGAACCAGGATGGAGGGTTGCTAGGCTTCCTCTCGGTTAAGAGAGTCATTTTGCTGAAGCCTCCGCTCTCCAGAGCTCCGCTTAGACGGCACTGTTAGTATGTAGGCTCTATTGTGAGCCTCACTAGCTGTCTATAGCGCTGAGTGTAGTCAGGTCTCCTCTCGCTTTAGAGAGTCGTTATGCTGAGACCTCCACTCTTAAGAGCCCCTCAACCAGGGTTGAGTGTTGTTAGGCTTCCCTCTCAGTAGAGAGCCGTTCTGCTAAAGCCTCCACTCTTCAGAGCTCCGTCTCTGGCAGTAAAAGTAGGTAGGCTCTGAGGAGCCTCACTAACTGCTTCTGGCGTTGAGTGTAGCCAGGCTGAGGCCTCCACTCTTAAGAGATCCCCTACTCGGATTGAGTGTTGCTAGGCTTCCTCTCGTTTAAGAGAGTCATTCTGCTGAAGCCGCCACTCTCCAGGGCTCCGCTTAGACGGCACGGTTAGTATATAGGCTCTATCGTGAGCCTCGCTAGCTGTCTGTAGCGCTGAGTGTAGTCAGGTCTCCTCTCGCTTTAGAGAGTCGTTATGCTGAGACCTCCACTCTTAAGAGCCCCTCAACCAGGGTTGAGTGTTGTTCTGCTGAAGCCTCCACTCTTCAGAGCTCCGTCTCTGGCAGTAAAGGAGGTAGGCTCTGAGGAGCCTCACTAACTGCTTCTGGCGTTGAGTGTAGCCAGGCTGAGGCCTCCACTCTTCAGAGCTCCGTCTGGCAGTAATAGGAGAATGTAGACTCCTTTTGAGCATCACTAACTGCCTGTGGCGTTGAGTGTAGCCAGGTCTCCTCTCAATTAGAGAATCGTTATGCTGAGACCTCCACTCTTGAGTTCCCCTACCTGGATCGAGTGTTAGGCTTCCTCTCATTTAAGAGAGTCATTCTACTGAAGCCTCTGCTCTCCAGAGCTCCGCTTAGGCAGCAGCACCTTAGTACGTAGTCTCTATTGTGAGCCTCACTAGCTGTCTTTAGCGCTGAGTGTAGTCAGGTCTCCTCTCGCTTAGAGAGTCGGTATGCTGAGACCTCCACTCTTAAGAGCCCCGCAACTAAGGTTGAGTGTTGCTAGGCTTCCTCTCGTTTAGAGAGTCATTCTGCTGAAGCCTCCACTACCTAGAGCTCCGCTTAGGCAGTACTATGCACAGGCTTTTTCTTGAGCCTCACTAACTGCCTCTGGCGTTGAGTGTAGCCAGGTCTCCTCTCACTTAGAGAGTCATTATGCTGAGACCTCCACTCGGAGAGTTCCCTACCTGGATCTAGTGTTAGGCTTCCTCTCATTTAAGAGAGTCATTCTACTGAAGCCTCTGCTCTCCAGAGCTCCGCTTAGGCAGCACCTTTACTACGTAGTCTCTATTGTGAGCCTCGCTAGCTGTCTTTAGCGCTGAGTGTAGTCAGGTCTCCTCTCGCTTTAGAGAGTCGTTATGCTGAGACCTCCACTCTTAAGAGCCCCCAACTAGGGTTGAGTGTTGTTAGGCTTTCTCTCGTTAGAGAGTCGTCCTGCTGAGGCCTCCACTCTATAGAGCTCCGCTTAGGCAGCACTATGCACAGGCTCTTTCTTGAGCCTCACTAACTGCCTCTGGCGCTGAGTATAGCCAGGTCTCCTCTCAATTAGAGAGTCGTCATGCTGAGACCTCCACTCTTAAGAGTTCCCCTACCTGGATCGAGTGTGCCAGGTGTTCTCTCATTTAGAGAGTCATTCTGCCTAAGCCTCCACTCTCCAGAGCTTAGCTTAGGCAGTACTACGTGCATGCTCCGTCCTGAGCCTCACTAGCTGTTCATAGCGTCGAGTGTAGAAGTCTCCTCTCAATTTAGAGAGTCGCTTTCTGAGACTTCCACTCCGAGAGCCATACTCTCGTGAGCTAGTCTATGATGGCGAGCTTTGAGCTGGCCTGAAGAAGGGTTTTCTTTTGACCCTAGTTCTGCTGAGCAGGGATGGTGTTCCTCAAGTCTGTGACTTAGGAATCCAGCTTTTGGACACTTTTCCCTCAGCATGGCGGCGTTGGCATAGCGTTCCGAAAGAGGACGCAGTGTAGAGTTCCCTTCGGAAGGGAACGTCTCAGGTTACGTATGTAACCATAGTTCCCTGAGAATGGGAACGAGACACTGCGTCTCTTGGCCATGCTTCGGGCATTGCTGTCGGTCTCCCTTGGAAAAAAGAGGATGATGTGTTCCACAGGTGCCCCTTTATGCTCGCAGACGCTCATTAGCTTGCGTCATAGGCGTCCACCTGCCAATGTCAAGTGCATTGGGTGTTTGTAATCATGCTTCAGGTAACCGGTCACGCTGGAGGCGTTCCCAAAGCGACCCTCGAAAGAGGACGCAGTGTCTCGTTCCCATTCTCAGGGAACTATGGTTACATATGTAACCTGAGATGTTTTAGAACAGCATCAGGTTGATTAATTACTGGCTGTAAAACTAATTACTGGCTGTAAAGTTAGAAATAAACTATAAACTAGAGCGAGCGAACAAAATGAGGGTTAAGCCAAGTCAAGTCACCTTTATTTATATAGCGCTTTTAACAATACAGATTGTGTCAAAGCACTTTACAGTATCAAATTAGCGGATAGATTGTCAGTAATGTATTGTAATAAGATTAAACAGTCAATTTTCAGTTAAAGACATTTCATTATTGAATTCAGAGATGTCATTGTTTAGCTTATTTTAGTTTAAATAATATCTGTGAAATCAAATTGACGATAATCAATAAATTAAGTTTCCCCAACTGAGCAAGCCAAAGGTGACAGTGGCAAGCAACCAAAACTCCCTCTCTGACAGAATGGAGAGCATAGGCATAAAAGGACATAAATTATTATTATACCTGGAATTTGCTTTGGGCCCCCAAATCACTAAGTTCGCCCCTAGGCCTATGTCTGTAGTGGCAGGTTACACAGAACTAGTTTCATTGCGTTGCTGATATTCCAGTGTTATTCTAGATGAACATTGTCTTCAAGGCACAATCAAAAAAATCAACATGGCGCAAAAGTTTTAGAACGCCAAACTAAACTGAAACAAGTTAAACGTTTAAAACCACGAGACGTTCTGCCCCCTATCCCCCCCCCCATGCACCCTCTTTTCCACCGCCCTTCGTCTCTTGTTTTTAAAAAGTGTAACCTAGCTCTGAGTCAAGCGCTCCTTTCTTTCTCCATTGTTCATTTTGTTATGCTGTAATCGAAGATCAGGACACTACAACAACAGACGTGTTTACAACAGTATTGGCATCAATATGTAAAGGCCAGTTTATTCATTTAACTTCATTTGTATTAGGGTTTAGTAATATTCACCTATATTATGCTATGAGTTAATGAAAGCAGTGATAAACTCCTGAATCATCTTGACTTCACTTGTACATTAATTAAATAGTAGGCTATGTTTAACATAACCATATGATAATACAAGAAGGGTATATGTATTTTAATACTCAGTATAACAAACATACAGGTCAAATATTTACAATCATGACTAAGCTGTGCCATTCAGTCCAACGAAGTGCTCTAACAATGTTACTGATATTCAAGAAAATATAGTAAATGCATCGCACAGCCACTGTGGATGTAATAACATTACATAAGCACACTTTTTATTTATATATTCTTGAGAAAGGCTCAGTAATGTTAAGCATAATGATCAGAAATAAAAGGAAATAACTGAACTCATGTTTCCCAACTGGCCAGAAATGGAGTCCAAAGTAAAGTATCTTAAATGTACTCTTAGTTTCTCTTAAATTACCAAATTTTAAATAGTTAAATAGAAAGTAACATTTGTGGTTGTTCAGGTGACCACCTGTTAAAACAAGGTTAAACCATTCCCACTTGGCATACTGTAACTGACTCTATAATAACATTAGTATGAATACATGGACTAGAGCATTGTGATTCCCAACCTTTTTTTGTCTGAGACCCCCTTTTTCCCAAGAAAATATTTTAGGGCCCCCCCCACATTTAATGATATTATCGCTCTTGTAAGCTTGCAGCAAGGATTACAAAAAAAATGTGTTTTCAAACAAACGGTATGTTTATTGCTATAACCAGATATGTTTATGCACAAATAATAGCCTATATATAATATTGAAAATGCAATAACAAAAACATCAGTAGGCCATTTTAAAAACGTAAGCCTAGGAGTAGCATATAAACTCTCCCTATTTGAAATGCAATAACAAAATATCAGTATTTACACTGGTGTGTAGGAAAAAAAAGAATGAATATAGGCTACTACAAAATAACTGCTGTCTGGAATCTCAATGCCTGCATATTATTTGGGAGGCTTTATCAATCAGTGTGAGGATTGCTGCTGGCAGCGAGTAATAATTCGGTCAATGCGTGGAGAGATCTTTGACATGGCAAGACGCATATCATCCTCAAGGGTCAGTCTGGCCCTGTATTTGGTTTTAAGGGCTGTCATGGTTGAAAATCCAGCTTCACAAAGGTAGGTGGTGCTAAAGGGAATCAGCACCTTCATTGCAGCTACGTAACAGACTGGGTGTTCTTCTGCAATTTCAGACCAGAATGATTCCAATGGAACCTCACTGAAATGGGCTTTCAGGCTGGCATCAGAGGATATTTCTATAAGCTCTTCCAGAAGTCTTGATGGCAGAGTAGCTGGAAGCTTTGCTTCAATGTTCTCAGTGAAGGGGTTTCTGATCCACAGAAAATCAGCTGCCTGCTCCTCCGTTAGAGCTGGGAAATAACTATCAAATTTATCCAGGACCTTTGATATATGCACTGTTATTTGACGTTGAATGATTTTAAAATTCAAGTGTCTGTCTGCAATAAATGCATGGGTGTGCTCAAACATGTCACTGATTCCGGAGGAGACACGGGTTTTCCACATGTGTAGTTTTCTTTTGAAAGCCTCTACTCGTCCATGCTGCACCACAGTGTTTATGTTTGCACATTGCATTGCTCTGTTAAGCTTGTTCATTTCACCGAATATATCTGAAAGGTAGCTGAGTTGAGCAAGCCATTTGTCATCATCCAAAAACTCTGCAAGGTCTGGTCTCTTGTCTGCAAGAAAGTCACGCACCTCCTCCCTCAGGCTGAACAGACGCATCAGCACCCGCCCTCTGGACAGCCACCTTATGTCAGTGTGCATCAGCAGGGTGTGGTAATCAGCGCCTACCTCTTCGCAGAGAACAGTGAATAACCGGGAGTTGGTGGCTCTGGCTTTCACAAAGTTCACGATTTTTACGGCCACATCTAAAACTCCATGAAGACTGGGTTACATTTCTTTTGTAGCAAGTGCCTCTCTGTGTAGAAAGCAGTGCGTTGAAACGGCAAGGGGAGCAACCTCTTTGATACGCTGAACTACCCCGGACTGCCTGCCAGTCATCGCGGCAGCTCCATCAGTACAGACCCCAATACAGTTTCTCCAGTTTATCTCATTTGATCTCACGAAATTATCCAAAGTTTCAAAAATATTGTTTGCCGTCGTTGTGGTACGGAGCTCTTTACAAAACAAAAAATCTTCTTTTATCTCGTTTTCCCACTCATAACGAACGTATGCGAGGAGTTGTGCCATTTTTGATACGTCGGTAGACTCGTCTATTTGAAGTGCGAAGTTATTACCACGAAGTCGCGCAGAAAGCTGATCCCTCACGTCTTCTGACATTGTTGTAATGCGACGTTTGACCGTATTATTTGATAATGGTATCTTAGCCAGTTGTTTAGACTTATCCTCTCCAAACAATTCTTTGACAATCTCTGTTGCGCATGGCAAAATCAAAGTTTCTGCAATTGTATGCCCTTTCTTTGCTTTGGCGATTTTTTTCAGCCACCGTATACGATATTTTTAGAAGTTTCTTGTCAGTAGCAGTGACTTCCCTCATCTCATTTTGGGTATGTGTCAATTCTTTTGCCTTGCGCTCAAAAAATGCCCTGGGCTTGTCGCGTTATTGGGGATGAGTTGTCTGCAAATGTCTTATAAGTTTGGACGGCCTCATGCATTCGTTAGCAAGGATTTTGGTGTAGATAATGCACTGTGGCTGGGGCAGGGACTCTTTGCTACGAGAAAATGAAATAAAACCATAGTTCAGGTAACTATCCTGGTATTTCCTGCATTTCGTGTTTCCGGTATTGCTAGCACTGCGACCCGAATTAGTGGGCGCTCCCTCACCTGGGTCCAGTATGCCTGGGTCATTACTATCAGCTGCTGTTGGTGAATCAGTGGGATTCGGTCGTTTTTGTGGAGGACGAATTACAAATTTGTCCATTTTATGGTCAGCCAGGGGATCGTGGATAAAATTAGCCAATGTAATATGATCATTCTCCTTAATGCTCACCGCTCAACACTTTTCAAAATATGTGACGCGACCCCCCACAGAGCTCGCTGAGGCCCCCTTGTGGGCCGGGACCCCCCTGTTGGGAACCGATGGACTAGAGCATTGTGATTCAATATAAGAGAACTGTATGGTTTTGTCAATTTTATTAAATGTAATTATAGACAAAAACAAACATATTGCTTTAAAAGCACAAATAGAGCCTGTTATTTGCTCATTAATATAAAACGCCTTTTGAAAATGACTGTAGCACACCTGTGTTTATGCGAATGAGCCTGGTCTGTTTTCCTGTATTAGCACGAGAAGGCAGATTGGGGGTGAATCCCATTTCTCTGTCTTACCCCTTCCCCTTCGTCTGACCCCTAGTCCTCGTCCCTCGAAACTGACTGGTAAGGTGGGTGGTATGGCTCTGTTCTGGGCCTGGCATAGATATCTTTTCGTGGTAAGTTTGATTTGAGCTAGTAATGGTTGATTGGATCTGCCGGAGTTTGATACCGCGGCTCCCCCTCACGACACTACTGCAGCCATAACCCCCCCCCCCCCCCCACAGCTTAATATCAGTCCAGATCAGGGCAAGCGCTTCCACACCAGACTCATCCAGTCATGTTTAGATGGACCTTGCTTTGTGCATTTGTTTGCCAATGTTCCTTGGTTGTCTCTAAATGTCATGGCATATTGATTTAAGCACTAATGTGGAGATTTACTCGTTCATTTTGCTCCCTCAGATACATTGAAATCCAATGTCTCTTCCCATTCCAGACTGTCCAAAAGATGTTGAAATCCAACAAGCAGTTCTGTAGCAAACTTGGGAAGTACCGCATGCCTTTCGCCTGGTCTGTAAGGTAAGAGAATCCAGATCTCTGGTGCTACAGCTTTACCAGAACAAAAACAGCTCTTGCGCTATTAACCAGGGGCGCCTGCAGGATTTCTAACGCACAGAAGAGACGGGGGGTGCCAGCGGGCAGCGGGCATAATTAATACAAAATTATGATAGTTAGTCAACCTACTTTATTTCTTTAAATGTTGCTAAAACACATTGATTGCAACTACTTACCTTCAAAAAATGAGTCAATTCAATGAATTAATGTCTGTTTTTACTCCAGTGAGTCGATCAAAGCATATTTCTGATAAATGTAGAGCCTTCTCAAATCATTACGACTTGCCTAAAATAACATCTATAGATATAAAACAGTTCAAGCATAACACAATGTTAGTTTAAATGCTCTACCTAGATACATGTGTGCTCTTTTACGTGCTTCGCATATAGAAAGCTTTCAATTACTACATTAAAACGAAATAATTCAACTGGAAAATAGAAACTCGTTCAGTAATCCTAAAGATGCATTTCTCTCTAAAAGCACGTCCAGTGAGGAGATGGAGAGTCATTTTTTCATCACCATAATTGATGTCTAAAATATAAAAATAAGGAAATGCCTAAAACAGGCCCGATTACGATGTGCGTTTTATTTTATAATTCTATATCATTTAAAAATAAAACACATTATAATGGCATACACTATATGCAAAACTTTCTCCTATAATTGTATTGCTGCTTATATTTTCAGATTTTATTAATCTGTTCTGAATATCTTAAAATGTAAAAGATTTGCTTCAACACAATTTTGTCTGATGTGAAATAATTAGACTATTATATTTTTAATACATGCAGCAAATGCTTTAAAATTACTTTATTGCATTCCAGATGCTTTTAAAGAACTTATCAATTTTACGGGTAGCATAGCTTGAATGTTAAACGTTGTCATGAATTCGTTGTATTCCCATTAAAATATCTAGCCTAATTAATTATTGTAGGCTAACCAGATCTTGTAGGCTTACCCCCCCCCCCCCCCCTAGAGAAACAGAACAGAACCAACATAAATGTACTGCAGATATCATTAATGTTCAATCATTTAATGTACACATTTTAGAAATGAGTCTGATTCACAAGAGAATGAGAAGGCCAAATTCTTACTGGATGAGAGGATGAGTTGGGGATGGAGGAGGGTCATTAGCTATTGAGTAAACGCGGAAGCTGCTGATAAGACCTTATATAGGAAAGCTGAGATCTGTGTCCTATTTCTATATACTGTAAAAAAAAAAATTTAGTTCACTTAAAATTCTAAGGCAACCAGCTTCAGCAGATTTGAGTTTTCTCAACTTGTTGTTTTAAGTTTATAAAACAAAACATTGAGAATCTCCTACAAAAATCTGCTGAAGCTGGTTGCCTTAAAATTGTAAGTTGGCTCATCTTTTTTTCTTACAGTGTAGGTAGACGTGAAGCTGAGAGTCAGCTGAGTCAACACTACACATAATTTACATTTACATTTACATTTATGCATTTAGCAGACGCTTTTATCCAAAGCGACTTACATTGCATTCAAGTTACAGTTTCTACATTTTATCAGCTCTTGCTTTCCCTGGGAATCGAACCCATGATCTTGGCGTTGCTAACGTACATTTACATTTATGTTTACATTTACATTTATGTTACATTTATACATTTACATTTATGCATTTAGCAGACGCTTTTATCCAAAGCGACTTACATTGCATTCAAGTTACAGTTTCTACATTTTATCAGCTCTTGCTTTCCCTGGGAATCGAACCCATGATCTTGGCGTTGCTAACGGCACTTTCTCCGCCGGCTGAAAAGAGCAAGCCTCCCTCCACCCATCCTCACCACCTTCTACAGGGGTACCATTGAGAGCGTGCTGACCAGCTGCATCACTGTCTGGTACGGAAACTGCTGTGCAGCAGACCGCAAGACCCTCCAGCGGACAGTGAACACCGCTGCAAAAATCATTGGTGCCCCTCTCCCCTCCATCCTGGACATTTTCCTTACACGATGCTCCAGCAAAGCAAAAAGTATCGTGGAGGACCCCACCCACCCCTCCCACAGTCTCTTCCAGCTCCTACCCTCAGGTAGACGGTACCGGAGTATCAGAGCCCGCTCCGCCAGACTGCTCAACAGCTTTTTCCCCCAGGCTGTGAGAGCCCTGAACTCACATCACACCGCCCCTCTCTGAAACCCCAAACAACACCCCCCACCTCACCACATCTCAGGAAAAACTGTTAAACTTTTATCTCTGTGGAATTCAGGTGAGCGGGCCTGCACAAGCCACCTGTAGCAACACCTGTAGCAACACACACATGCACTAGACACTTTCACACACCATTGTGTGTCCAAATCCCACAAAAGACTGACTGTAATATATGACTGTAATGTATGTATGTTTACTGGCTCATGAACACAAATCACCTTACACTGTTCCCCAGCCAGCTGCTTGAATGTCTCTCTTTTGCACATGTACAGTATTTGAAGTCATCTGCACAGTTGTACAGTTTGTATTTTTTGTACAGTTTGTATTTTTTGTTTCCTGTTTTTTAGTTTATGTATAGGTAACCACTTTTATATATAGCATATGTATAGTCAAAGCTGACAGTAGGTTAGTTTGTGTATAGGTTTATACTGTTTTACTTCGTGTTGTATATCTGTATTTATGTAGCACCGTGGTCCTGTGAGGCACGACATCTCGTCCCACTATATGTCCACACATGTAGTGGAATGACAATAAAGCTCAACTTGAACTTGAACTTGAACTTGATGCTCTACCAGTTGAGCTAATTCAGCCTTTTCTGCTGTTTTTACTGAATCCATCAGTCCACATTATTTTAAATACATTTGGTTCATCTTTTCCTACTTTATTATACTATTTTGTCTCCAGTATTTAAACCAAAACAGAATCCTGTATTTTTTATGTCACCAGGTGCCACTGATAAAGTTGTTTTTTGCAATTATTGTTATTATTATATTTGTTAATTTGTTTTAATAACAAGATCAAATTAAACTATAAGAGAGCTCTAAAACTCAAATTTGAATGTGCAACAGTTCAACTGAGAACAGTTCACTCATAATGTGTCCATCATTACTCACCCTTGTGTTGTGGACTTTCTCGTGTTAATATTCTTTCTTCTGTGAAACACAAAAGAAGAAATGTGAAAAGCAAAGATTAACGGAGGACATCAGTTTTCACTGAATAAAGGTTTACTTGACTTTGGAATATTTAATGACTTCAGAAGATTTAGAGTCATTTACCATACAAAGCACTTTAAAGGGGTCATATTTTACTTTTAAAAACATTGTATTTCACCACAGGAGGTTATGGATTTTGACATCAGAATAGACATCTGCAATGTACAGCAGTAATGCATTTACAAGCTAATTAAAGTGACATGTTCTCTTTCTCAGACCAGGAACATCTCCGGAAACAGATGGATAATCAGGAAGAGATGAAAGGACTGATACGAGATATTGCTAGAGAAAGTTTGTGCTCAAATGTTGGTAAATATTAAGACATTTCAAGTAAAACTGTAAATTATATGTACAGTGTATATATATATGTGTGTGTGTATATGTATATATGTGTATACGTATATATACAGTGCCCTCCACTAATATTTGCACCCTTTGTAAATATGAGAAACGGTGGCTTTGAAAATAAATCTGCATTGTTTATCCTTTTTATCTTTCCTAAAAACAATGCAACCTATCATTGAAGTAAAACAATAGAAAGTTGGGGGAAATCTCACTGTGAAATAAATGCATTCTCTAGTTCATGTTAAAAGGTTCATTTTGTGCTCAGTTACCCATTTTTGTGTTTATTTTGGATTGGTGTCCTGCTGGAAGATCCAACCACGGCACATTATAAGATTTCTAACATAGAAAGTCAGGTTTTTTATTTTGTATCTGTTGGTATTTGATAGAATCCATGATGCCATGAATCTGAACAAGATATTCAGGACCTCTGGCAGAAAAACAGGCCCACAACATTAAAGATCCAGCAGTATATTTAACCGTGGACATGGGCTACTCTTTTATCCCTGTTTGTACTAAACTCATCTTGAGTTTTTGCTGCCAAAAAGCTAATTTTTTCAGTTTCATCTGACCACAGAAGCCAGTGCCATTTGAAGTTCCAGTTGTGTCTGATAACTGAATATGCTGGAGTTTGCTTTTGGATGAGTGAAGAGAATCTTGAAACCCTCCCAAACAACATGTGCTGATGTAGGGGATGTTTGAGATATATCTATATATATATATATATATTAGGTTTCTGACCCCAAGACTCAACTATTTTCTGCAATTCTCCAGCTGTGGTCCTTGGAGAGTCTTTAGCCTCTCAAACTCTTCTCCTCGCCGTGCATTAAGACGATATAGACACACGTCCTCTTCCAGGCAGTTTCCTAACATTTTCTGTTGATTGGAAATTCTTAATTATTGCCCTGATGGTGTAAATGGGGATTTTTCACTAATTTGTGAAGCTCAATTATCTTTTGCTGCACATCAGAAATATATTATTGTTTTTTAGGGGTGCCAATATTTATGTCCAAAATGTATTTGAGAAAAAAACATTTATTTCATAATTATATCTCCCCCATTTTAAATTCTTATCCAATGAAAGGTTAGATTTTTGTGATTTAAAAAAATAAATATCTAAAGGATTAACAATGCAGATACATTTTCACAGCCTTCTTTGATCATATTTATCAAGGGTGCCGATATTTTTGGCCATGGCTGTATATATATATATATATATATATATAAGTGATGATCTATGCCTTGGTGTGCATTACTTTGAAGTAAATAAAAACACGGTATGTTGGCAAAGAACCACCCAACACCTGGCCATGGACTATACTGGTGTACTATTACATTGTATATCATTTCCATGACTTTTCCAGTTTTAGTTATTACACTTTTAAAATGAGGTGACCTCATACAGTATATACAAGTTTTTCAAAACTATGGGGACCCTGGTTCTTCAATGGAAAAAAAAAAGTTGTCGAATAAAATTATGTTAGTTATGAAAACAATGTTGCTTAACTTATTTGATCTAAAACAATGATAATGAACTTATTTTATATATTTATGTTATGTCTTATTTTAGTCATTTTAAATCATCTTGAGGCCCTCTGGAAGTTTGCTGAGCAAAGGCAAATGCGAAGTTATTTTTGAAGTGTAAATAACATCTTAAATTCCTCTCTCTTTATCAGATCTCAGGATTGTGCTGTTGGGTAAAACTGGAATAGGAAAGAGTTCAGCAGGAAACACCATCATCGGCGATGTTGTGTTTAAGACTGGTATGTCATCTAAGTCTATCACTACTCAGTGTAAAAAACATCTGACAACAGTGGAGGACAGAAACATCTCAGTGATCGACACTCCAGGACTGTGTGATACGTCCATGAGTGAAGAACAACTGAAAGCTGAAATAGTGAAGTGTGTCTACATGTCTGCTCCTGGTCCTCATGTGTTTCTGCTGGTCATGAGACTGGACATGAGATACACAAATGAAGAGAAAAACACAGTGAAATGGATTCAGGAGAACTTTGGAGAAGAAGCTTCTCGATACACAATCATTCTGTTCACCAGAGGAGATCAGCTAAAGGGAATAATATTAGATGATTATATCAGTGAAAATAATGATCTCAAGGCTCTTGTTAATATGTGTGGTAACAGATTTCATTTATTCAATAATGAAGACATGAAGAACCGCTCTCAGGTCACTGAACTGCTGGAGAAGATTGAGAAGATGGTGAAGGAGAATGGAGGACAGCACTACACTAACGAGATGTATAGAAAAGCCCAGGATGAAATTGAATCGGAGGCTCGGAAACAAAGACTTAAAGGTTATGGAAGAACAGCACTAGAAGTAATAAGAGGGGGGGCAGTAGCAGTAGTAGTAGGAGTAGGAGCAGTAGTAGTGGCAGTGGCAGGAGGACCAGCAGCAGCACGAACAGCAGCACGAGTAGCAACACGAGTAGTAATAACAGTAGGAGCACTAGCAATAGGAGCAGCAAATACAGGCTTTGACACTGTAATGCACAGTTACTCTAAATAACAAAAAAAAGAACATTATTATTTTTCCAATAGTTATGTAGCACAGATGTGCTACCCGAGTTTGAGTCCTTGCTTGTGGCCTCCTGCTTCGCTTCTAGTCAAATCTCTATGCTTTTCAGTCCAAATAAATGTCACAAATATTAATATGCTGTTTCAAAATGTCTAATAGGTTCTTTGTAAGCACATGCAGATTTAATAGAGAGACTGAGGACTTTTGAAAACATTGTATTAAATGTTCTAATTATTACATTTGCATTAAGGTTTATTTTTAATCATTTTATTGAAATGTATTTGTAATTGCAATTATTTTTGTTTACTTTTCTAATACGCTTCAACTTGCTTAGTCCTGGTTCCTCCTTAATTAGCTCATTGACCTTTATACAGCAGTCACGCACACGCACACACAAACGTGTATATGGTTTATGTAAATCCACTTTGGAGATGTACGTGTACTTACTGAAGCTCCCCTGTTAGCTATATATAATAAAACAAAATCACAAATATACTATAGTGTCTAGCATCTTTACACCTTCAACAATTCAACAGTTTACTCTACAGTACTTCAACAAATGCAATTTTAACACAAGGTTTTTAGTTTCTAGTTCTCAAACAACTGATAACAGCTCTCAGTGATATGTGTCGGGTCTCCGCTATATTAGCAGCAACATTCACACGTTGTCAGAACGAGCGGGAACCCAGTGTGTCTGTAGCTGTCTCTATCTCTGTTTTATCATGTGATAGAAACGTGATTTACGATTATATAAACTGTATTTTCACTATTTTGCTGAAATAAATCTGGGCTTGTGGCTGCTCCTGTTACCGGGCAGAAGTTATTTGTTTCTCTAAACTCTTGGTTCAGTGTTACTGGATCGACTGCTGCAGACCATCATTTCAAACCACCTCATCTTTGTACTCTTTGTTCATAAATACCCTGAAACATGAGAATTTGATATTTTGTCAGTATTTGGTGTGTCTCAGCGGCACCGGAGCTAA
>JAPDDM010000296.1:122500-240076 GCA_027474115.1 Schizopygopsis malacanthus
TAATCAGAATTAACAAGTAATGTCAATAAATTAGACACATTTAAGTAATATGTACTCAATCTCTTTGAGTTGAATCAAAATCTGGGTTTACAGTGTCGGTCACTCTCGACGTCACGTCGGAGGACCGACGATTTGGGATCCCTACCAAAAGGCCACGGATACTGCCCCTTCCAGTTTCCCGTGGAGGCCTCCTGTGCCGTTATTTTTTGGCGCAGGTTAGGGCTCCCACAAGAAGACCAGTTACTGTTGCTATGGAACTACCCACTCAGTAGGACTGGATAACACTGGGAAAACGTACCCGTTCAGCTTAGAACAGGAACGCCGCAGAAGCTCCGACCTTCCCGAATTAGGTTCAGAAGCAGATTCACATATGAACAATATTCAGGTGCATATGGAAGATTGGAGGTGATTGTAACCCTCTTGGAAGTAGCAGGAAGTCTGCCGGGAAACACTAAGGCTATACCGTGGAATTTACACATATGGGATCCAAAAGGTCTCTACATATGGACCCCAGCCCTCCACCGGTTCTCGCGGATTCATCAAGTGAGGGCCTGGCACCGGACGCTCCGCTATGTCCAGCTGCCGAGGGGATGGAGGAGCTCGACAGGGTCTACAGTTGGACTCTGGAGTAGTTTTTAGCAAGCCGACCCGAAACCGGAGCCCCTCAGTGCTTCTACCCGTTTGAGGTGAGAACACAGGAGGAAACCGGTTCCACACGAAGGCTAGAGAATCTAGCGAATGTGTTAGGGGTCGCCCAGCCCGCAGCTCAACAAATATCTGTCATCGAGGCATCATGAGCCAGCGCCTAGGAGCATGCCACACTTCTTATAGAGTGAGCTCTCAACCTGAGCGGGCAAGGCACACCCTGTGCCTGATAAGCCAAGGTGATGGCATCCACTATCCAGTGGGCCATCCTCTGCTTGGAGACGGCATTCCCTTTCTGCCGGCCTCCGTAACAGACAAGAGCTGGTCTGAGGTCCTGAGGCTTCGCGTCCTGTAACGTAGCATGTCAACGCTCCGACGGGACAAGCAAAGCTAGGGCTGGGTCTGCCTCCTCCGGGGGCAGCACTCGCAGGCTCACCACTTGGTCCCCGAAGGGAGAAGTGGGAACCTTGGGCACATAGCCGGGCCGGGGCCTCAGGATTATCTGGGAATCCGCCGGTCCAAACTTTAGGCACGAATCGTCGACAGAAAATGCATGCAGGTCCCCAACCCTCTTGATGGAGGTTAGTGTAAGCAGGAGTAGAGTTTTCATTTTGTGAGAAACTTCAGCTCGACTGTTTACAAGGCTCAAATTGGCCCTGCTGTAGTGCTCTGAGCACTAGAGACAGGTCCCAAGAGGGTATAGAGGGGGGCCATGGAGGATTCAACCTTCTCGCTCCCCTAAGAACCTGATGACCCAGTCATGCTTCCCCACCAACTTCCCATGCACGGGGTCGTGGTTGAATGTAATCGAAGCCACATAGGCGTTAAGGATGGAGGGAGACAGCCTTCGCTCCAACTGTTGCTGCAAAAAGGACAGTACGACTCTGATCGGGCACTTCCCGGGTTCTTCTCTGTGAGAAGAGCACCATTCGACGAACAGGTTCAACTTCAAGGCGTAAGTGTGTCTCGTAGACAGTGTGCTCGCCGAAGTGATGGTGTAGACTCCCTCTTGGGGTAGGTCACCTAGAACCTCCGCGTCCCGTCCAGGGACCAGACATGAAGTTTCCAGAGGTCTAGACGCGGGCGCCACAAGGCGCCCCGTCTCTGAGTCAGTAGATCCTTCCTCAGAGGAATCTGCCAGGGAGGGGCTGTCACGAGGAGCATCAGCTCTGGGAACCAAGTCCGGGTGGGCCAGTATGGCGCCACGAGCAGGATCTGCTCCTCTTCCTCCCTGATCTTGCACAGTGTATGTGCGAGAAGGCTCACTGAGGGAAATGCATACTTGCGAAGGCCCCGCGGCCAGCTATGTGCCAGTGCGTCCGTGCCTAGTGTTCCTTCGGTCAGGGAGTAAAACCACTGGCAGTTACATACGGAGTTACATATGTAACCGAGACGTTTCACACACACTATCTCATCCTGTAGCATCTCCCTTCACCAGTACTTCCTCCTGTATCCTCTATTCGTAAGTGCAGTAACGTAGGCCATTAAGCCTACGCCATCATTAATTAACCCTCTAGGGTCCGAGGGGATTTTGGGGCCATTGAGATGTTTTGACAAGCCCTGACATTTGTGCTTATTTCAGCTACCTATACTATTGGCCAACATGTATTTATTTGTTTGTATTCAGCACAAACTGTGCTACAATAATATGTGAGCAAGATTAATGTATATGTTTTATTTAAAAAAAGATTATGTGTGATTAGTACGTTTTTTGGGGGGTGGCTGAAATAAGGTTATAAAAACACATACTGAATAGTTCTTAAAGAGACTTTTGCGTAATAAGGCTAGAATATTCATGTCAAAATGAAGTGAAAATAATCTTGCTTACTCATTGACAGAAAATAATATGTTGATTAGAATTTTGTAAGACATGTTTTGTGATAGACAAGCTTTATGTGAGGGAGTATAGTATATTAAGTGATTCTCACCTGAGAGATAAAGGCCTCCACTAATAGACCATTGAGACAGGTAAGACAGAATGTGAGGCATTTTTTTATTATTTGTATTTTATTTACAACACAGTATGATCAAAACATTCATAATGAAAGTCAAAGACACATTATTAAGCACACTGATCTTAGCACAGAGATGTGAACAGACTTTGAGTCATTCCTGCAACAGAGTCTGTTCCACAAGTGAAACCATAAATCATACCTGACATGTACGTGTGTTATTAAAGTGTTTCTACTTCTTTCCATCGATTCAAGAAGAAAAAAACATAATCAGAGGAAAACAGTTTGAAGAGACTCAAGTGAAAGTCAGCAGGATTCATCTGTGGTGCAGGTCTCTGATTCAATAACAATAAAAAATACAAACATTTGTGAGCATGTTTATATCAGGAGCATCTGTGTATATATATATATATTAGAGGTGGGCATAGATTAATTTTTTTAATCTAGATTAATCTAGATTAATTTTGAAATTAATCTAGATTAATCTAGATTAAAATGGCTCATTTGAATTCTGCCGAAGGCATTCAGAATATGTGTGCTACCCAAATAATGACTAAAAGTAAGTCTTTGAGAACGGGTTTCTCAAGCCAGGTGGGGCATTAGACCAGGGGCTCATCTCCTGTTTCCAAAATGCTTCACAAACTTTAATCTCTTCCCGTCCCAATCCCACGAAAAAACTGGAGGAAAATCCCGTTCCACTCCCGGAAGAATGACTCCCATTCCCTCCCACTCCCGTGTTGTTGTTTTGTTTTGTTTTTTGCCGATAACTATCAATTACAGTAAAAATAATACAGATCACAACGTGCCGTGCCACCTTATAGTTGAATAAAAACCCAAAATGTCGTTTTTTGTTATTATATTGAACTGAAAGCCATCTTATGCACAGTGTTGCACAGATTAAATTTCATGTAAATCATCCATGCTAACACACACGTCTTCTATTTTTTTTGACATTTCACTCTCTATAGATCACTCTCGCTCAAGTTCACATGAGACCTAAAGCGCATCCTGTTTGCTTAAAAGCGCAACGTTTCGTTGTTATTCTGAGTGCACACAAATAAACGTAGAATCTTTACAGATTCGAAAGATGTATTAAGCTACTTTTATCTGTATGACCAAGAATGACGGAGATTTTAAGAGCAAGTGAACGCACCGGAGCCTGTCTTGCAGCAAACGCGCTTCCACACAAACACTTCAATAGCGCACATTTCTCTAGGTTAACATCATATTGAGCGGCCATGTAAAGTTGCTACTACATACATCTTTCAGATGAAAAGCCATATTTGAGGTTGATGAATGATAGGTGAGTGTTTGGATGTTCCTTCCCGATTGTATTACCACATAGACCAGCCGTTAACAATCTGTCCATCACGGACTGCGAGCCTCTAGTTCGAAGACTCGTTCTCGCCCCCTACAGTGCAATTCGGCTAGGTATACATCCTCGCTAAAATATCAGGGTGAAAGTCATCATAGCTTGCGTAGTATAGACCCAGCTCCCAACCCAACTTTGAGAATAGATTAACGGCGATATTTTTTTTATCGCCGATAAGAGTCTCACGTTAACGCAGCACGTTAACGCCGATAACGGCCCACCACTAATATATATATAGAGAGAGAGAGAGAGAGAGAGAGAGAGAGAGATTTTGTAGTCAGAGACTCACGCATGCTTTATTATTGTAAAAAAAGGACATTTTATTTCTGAGAAACAAATTATTATTGTTTAGCACATTATTAAAATATAGTTTTGAACAGATGCCATTAATAATAAACATGGCCTAAACATACTTAGACTCGAAGCATTCATCATGTTACAGTGTACACTAATATTACTTTTATTGGTTTATATTATATAGAGCATGAAAACATCATCGCGCCGTAAGAACTATTTACTCTACACAGTCAGTAACCGACATTAATTTGGCCTTAAGTTCTTCAAAATGCACCTGGCTCTCATACTGTACTGTACATGGCAGAATAGCTTACAAAACATACAAAGTAACTTCTTAACATGTTTTATTTAGGATATACAATATTTAATCACGTATGGTAACCGATATTGTTTACTCTCACTGAAAAACATTCTCACGAGTAACATACACTGGTCATCCCAACACTCCTCCAGAGCAAACTAACCCAGCTCTCTGTTCCTAGCTCTATCTGTCAATGGATCACCAGCTTTCTGACAGACAGGCAGCAGCTAGTGAGACTGAGGAAACTCCTGTCAGAAAGCTGCATCATCAGCACTGGTGTCCCCCAGGGCTGTGTTCTCTCCCCACTGCTCTTCTCCCGCTACACCAACGACTGCACATCTAAAGACCCCTCTGTCAAGCTCCTGAAGTTAGCAGACGACACCACACTGATCGGCCTCATCCAGGACGGAGACGAGTCTGCTTACAGACAGGAGGTTAAGGAGCTGGCTGTCTGGTGCAGTCTTAACAACCTGGAGCTGAACATGCTCAAAACTGTGGAGATGACCGTGGACTTCAGGAGAAACCCCCCGGCTCTAACCCCACTTACCATCATGAACAGCACTGTGACGGCAGTGGAGTCATTCAGGTTCCTGGGATCCATCATCTCTCAGGACCTGAAGTGGGACACTCACATCGACTCAGGCCCAGCAGAGGCTGTACTTCCTTCTCCAGCTGAGGAAGTTTAACCTGCCACAGGAGCTGCTGAAACAGTTCCACTCATCCGTCATCGAGTCTGTCCTCTGCACATCAATAACTGTCTGGTTCAGCTCAGCTGCAAAATCATTGTTTCATTGTAGAAAATCACCAGCTAATCTGTTTTTCAAAAGATGACTTCTCTAATCTATGGGGATGTTTTTGAACTTCAAATCAAATCAAATCACTTTTATTGTCACATCACCACAGCACAAGTGCCTTGGTGAGTGAAATTCTTAAGAGCGTGCTCCAGACAGTGCAAAAAACAAAACAAAAAAACAAATATTTACATATGGACAGTACATATTTACAGACTGTACAGAAGACAATGTGCAAAATACACATACATATACTCAGTGTACTATAAAGACATACTTAGTTATCAACTACACATTATACACCGTATGTACACATCTACATTATGTACACTATCTATACATTATGTAGTCTATACATAGTAATAATGTGAGGTGCAACAGATTATAAATTAACAGCAGATTGGTTGAGCAGCAGATAGATGTGCAAAGGTGCAACAGATTATGCATATGCAGTGTCGTGGATGTGCATTGTATGGTGTCCAGTGATAGCAGATAGGTTGTGTTAGTGCAGTGGGTGCGTGTAGTCCAGTTGAACGGTGTTAAAGTGCAGTGCATGGCATGTTGTGTGAGAGGGAGTGTGATGTGGGTGAGTTATTTCTGACTGTTCATTAGCCTGATAGCCTGAGGGAAAAAGCTATCCCTCAGGAACTTTTGCCATCTGGCCGGCGCTGCAGAGCCCCAAATACCAGGACAGCCAAGCCCAAGAACAGTTTCTTCCCCCAGGCAATCCACCTTATGAACAGTTAAATGTTCCCCCATTATGCAATAAAAATGTGCAATAACCTTATATTTGTTACCACCTCCATCCTAGCACATGCCTGTATCTCTTTCTATTCTATTCCATTCTACACTCTATAGCACAACTGTGCATACATACAATTTATTTATTTTTCATTTTTTTGTCTATCTATATTTACACATATGTATTTTTTATTCTCATCTTATTTTTGTTGTCTGTGTTGTAACGGTTACCTCCTGTTACAAGGTTTATTTTGGGTGCTATGCTCATCCTTACCTCTAGGTGGCACCTATATCCTCACCCTTTTTTGTATAAGACAGGAAGCAGTAGAGTAAGAAGCAGATTCTGTTTGAATCCCTCATGACTTCTTGGTTGTACAAACAATCCTGGTTGGAGAAACGTTTAGTTTGCTGCTCAACTGTAAGTTTACTGTTCTATTTTTGCACCTTGCTGTCTATATGTAATTTGTGGGTACTTTTAAGTTTAACCTTTAGTGGAGTTTACTGTTTAATGTTTTGTGTATTATGTTTGTTTGGTTACTATATGGATTCTGATAAATTATCTTTTCTAGAGGATTTTTGTTTGTCCTAATTCATGCTAATGTGGCATGTTAACGTCTTTGAGGAATGGATTAACAACTTTGGTGTTCCTTTGAGTGCACCTGTCCAAGGATTGTGCCCAAAGCTTCCCGGCCTACCTCTGCAAGGATTTATACATTGCATCTATCATCTCATCAACAGATAAGACTGTTAAACTGCTTATGAACTGCACCACTTTGCAAAACTAGCACCAAACGTCATCAGCATATGTGGACATTCCGTATTCGAAACCCTGCTCATTTATTCTGGACATTGTGTTTTTGTGTGGTTTTGTGACTGGTTGCTGGGGTAGTTGTGTATTGGAGGAGCATGTAATATGGTGTTTGGGAATAATTGGCGGGGATGGTTTAATACAACTTGGGAAAAGGGATGTCCCTTGTCTTTGTCCTTTTTGTTTAGCATTAATCAAAAACTTTATTACACCATAACCTATAGGACCTCTTGCAAAACTGATCCCCCCTTTAACCTGTAACGGGTCCGGTTGAAAATAGACGGGACAGTTATAGTGTTGTTGATTCCCGTTTCTTTTCTTTGTTTACAGTGTTCACAGTAATCGGTCCACGGGTCTCCGGAGGTGGCTTGTGTAGTTTACGTGCTGAAATCACGTTTGGTCTCGTACTGTATCTCGTCTCTTGTCAGTGTCTGTGCTTGCTTGGCCATTTATTGTGATAAACAGGAAAGTGTGTTCAGCTGAATTCAAATAGTGATTGGTTAGACAGGTTTAAAAAAGTATAATCAGAGGTGGAAAGAGTAAAAAAATATTGTACTCAAGTAAAAGTACCATTACATAGAGCTGGGCGGTATGACCAAAAATTTATATCACGGTATTTTTCTAAATTATACCGGTTTCACGGTATTACATAAAGTAAATGACGGTATTTATTTTTTTCATGCATGACCGGGTGTTAACTACATTTTCTACTGACTGAGGAAAAACTGCAGTAGATTGACTTAGAATGCCATATTTTAGTGTCATGATGAGTGAATATTGTAGAAAAAGTCCACACTAAATACAGGGGTTAAAGCAAAAAATAATATTTTGACTGTAAATATTTCCTCGGCCAAACCCCATTCCACAGCCATACGGCTACATTCACACACACAGTTTAAGAGCGGTGCTTTTCTTCTTGTAATTAGGAGCGCTTGTCCTCCTAATTAAAAACATTTAGGAGTACCTTCTGATCAATAAAAAAAAATTCTAGCCTTCCGAATACGAGGTGACATTTGACTCCTTAAAGTGACTTAGAGGGGTATTTTATTTTTACCTTTGCAATGGCATAATTTTCATCTACTTCAAATTCAAAAATGTATGTTTATAAGCTTTTTAACATTTACATTTAAAACAATATAATAAGTACAATACGACAAATAAGTTACCAATCATGAAATTAGTATTAATAAAAAAATAATTTGTATAATTTGGCACAGAAGAACACAAAAGTGGCTTGTACGTACATTTTCAGACGTTTAATGAGGCTCAGGGGTGGCATGAGTGCAATTACATTCATAGATTCATGTGGACATTAATGTTTAAATATAAATTTGCTTTTAGTGATGCACAACGGCTCAGCTGTTACTTTATTTTGAACTATTTTCGTTGATGAAATAGAACAAAATCATGCAGTACTTGTTTATTGATCTTTTGTATTAAATCAATATCACATTTGCTCCCCTTATAATTATTAAAAGCTGTCTCCTGATCGCGATCTGTGGGCGCACAGAAATTGAGAGCGCGTGAGTGAGCTCAAGAATCAAAAGCACGTGCAAATGTGATATATTCTGTCAGAACCTGTGGGAATGAGTATAATTATTATTAATAGCCGCAATCCCGCGCCGAAATTCAAGTTCTGCTCTGTGTTCTCTGCTAAGAACCCGACTGTGAATGATGCGAGTGGCGTTACTGTGTTGTTGATGATTTTTGGTGTTCCGCAGAACAACAACAGTGCGCTACATGTTTCCTACATGTTTCTTTTCTCTCAGTAATCCCCGATAACGTTTAAATGGTGAACACGGAGCAGTTTCTCCGTGAGTGGGAATGTAAAACCCGGAGTGGATCCAGAGCGGAGTGATTACAGAACGCTTAGAGTGGAGAGAGGAACGTGCTTTAATCCACTCCAGGCTTTGATCACATCGCCCTCATCAGACTGAATGCACCTCGTCTTTCCTTCATTTAACACCTATTCAAGCTAAAATCAAGACATTTATAACACTATTTGAGAAATATAAGCGTATTTACGGTCTTAAAATGATGAAAAGTGAATTTAAGAAGGCGGGAACCCTGCAATTGACGGGAATCCGTCGTATCGACGAAGAACTTTAGTTTGTGAGAGACGCGGGAGCTGATGCAGCGGACGGTGGATATTTGTGGCGGTCAATGTGGATATTGTGGATGACTTCTTCTCTCTCATCACATTCTACTAGTGCTTCAGTTTCGGAACTTTCACGCTTAGTAACACATACAGCTGTATCCTCGCCAAAATGCAATCGTGAAAAGAGACCCCTCTCTAACAGTGTCGCGTTTCAAACGTTATTTAAATGACACCGGTATTGCGGTATTTTAAAAATTCATATGTAAGAAAAATAAACACCGGTATTCGGTATGAACCGGTATACCGCCCAGCACTACCATTACATTACTGAAATTTTACTTACCTTGTTAGTATTATTTTACTAACAATGGGAGGAAAAAATGGGATAGACCAAAGATGTCAAACTCAGTACCTGGAGGGCCACAGCCCTACACAGTGTAGATATTACCCTAATTAAACACATCTGATACAGCTAAACTAATCATTTAGGCTTATTTGAAAAGTACATGGTGTGTGTGTTGGAGCAGGGTTGGAACTAAACTCTTTAGGGCTGTGGCCCTCCAGGAACTGAGTTTGACACACCTGGGATATGGGCCTATAAATCTCAAACTAGGTGTTTTTAATTAAAGGAATCAGTTAATTCGAATAAGACATTTGGGCTGTTACCAGGCAAATTAAATTAGTATCAACAAAATTCATCTTTGCAATGCAGAGGAAACGCAGAAGCTTCATCTGAAGTGGCGTAGATGCATTTACACACTGACATGAATGCATTTAGCCTCAGTTACAAATGCAGAAATACTGTTTTGATACATAAGACATAAAATGTGACACTGAACCACAAAACCATAAGGGTCCATTTTCCTAAATTGCGATTTATACATCATCTGAAAGCTGAATAAATAATATTTCCATTGATGTATGGTTTGTTATGATCGGACAATATTTGAAAATCTGGAATCTGAGGGAGCAAACAATCCAAATATTGAGAAAATCTCCTTTAAATTTGTTCAAATTAAGCTCTTAGTTTTGATATATTTACAGTAGGAAATTTACAAAATATATTAATGAAACATGATCTTTACTTAATATGCTAATGATTTTTGGCATAAAAGAAAAATGTATAATTTTGACCCATACAATGTATTGTTGGCTATTGCTATAAATGTACTCCAGCGACTTAAGACTGCTTTTGTGCTCCAGGCCAGGGTCACAAATGTTAAATAGTCATTTGAAATAAAAAATAAAAAATAAAAAGATACTTTGAATGTTAAATTAGAACCACCAGTAGGTGTCAGCAAGTCACTCATAAGTGAGTCATTGTGATTGAACAGAATCATTTAAACGGTTAATTCAAGGAATGAAACACGTCATTGCTCAGAGTCAGAGACGCAAAACTGTGTATGGTGGCTGTGTTTGGTATTATTTTTGTTGTCGAAATAGAGCAAAAACAGGCAATATGGTGTCTAAAACGTAAGGCTCTTAATTAACTTGTTTTTTGAACTGTTGTAAAAATCAAAACTACAGGCCTATGTAATCGTGGTGATTTTTTTTTGTTGAGAAAAACGGCATTCTTCATGTGATGTTGACTTACTATATTCAATTATATATATATATACATTTTCTGCTTCTATATCTTCAGTTTTGTGATCATTCTAAATGCATTTTAACAGACTGAATCACGCAGTGAAAGAAAGCACTCCATATGCACGCGGACTAGTCTAATCTAACGTTACTAGATTTCACGGCACACTGTTTAGAGTGATTTGTTTGGTTTTTGGCAAAATACTGATAATGTCAAATCCCACATCGTTAAAACAACAATTACTATATTATCTCAGATGATATTGCACACCCTGCACCACTGTCTTTTTGGCTCATTTGTGCAAAACCTTTTGCTAAACCGTCAAAGCTTCATTTTAACCACCAATGCAACGATGCAAGTATTTACCTTACGTTACCTCTACATGCTTGCGAAGGGCGATGTTGAGATGTTATAGGCTGCTAGTTCGGTCTCCCGAGGCAAACACAGCTAACACTGCATAATAGAGCATGAATATGGCCAGGGGTTTACTTCATTTCCTTCGAGTTCAACTTCAGCAGAGTACGACGGGGTCTGGTTTTCAGCTGGGTCTGCATCATTAACATCTGTCTTGTCCGTCTGCATCTTTCTTGTGATTTTAGCGCCAGTTTCTTCTTCTGCCCATTATTTACTGCAGTTGTTTCCACGGGGCGATATTTTTTTTTTTACTCAGTAATTAATGTGTTTTAAAATGTAGCGAAGTACAATACTTCACACAAAATATACTTAAGTAAAAAATTATAGATTAAAAAAATTACTTAAAGTACAAGTACACAAAAAAGCTACTCAATTACAGTAACGCGAGTAAATGTAATTCGTTACTTTCCACCTCTGTCCACAGTATACTGTATTGCACATTTTATCTCATTGCACATCTTACTCCTTATTGTATTTTATTATTTGTTCCTATTTTCATTCTCACATATATATATATATTCTCTTGTCATGTTTCATTGTGTTATGTTCATTATGATGTGTTATGTTCTCAAATGTTACGTTTTTTGTTATTTATTTTAGTTTTATTTTTTTTTGCACTTTCCATTGAGCGGACCTGTCCTGACTTACATTTCACTACTGATTATACCCTGTATGATTGTGTATGTGACATAATAAAGAACCTTGAACCTGACAGAACTGCTTTCTTATTGTTTTGTATTATTGAGTTCATTAACAGCAGTTGTGATATTTGTGCAGAGCAACAGAAACCCAGGGCGAATCCCAATTCTCTGTCTTACCCCTTCCCCTTAGTTTTGCGCGTTCACATGAGAGTAAGGGCTGTCCCAATTCTGGTTTTGATCGAGGGGTAGGGCTAAGGGCAAGGGGTAGATACCCCTTAAAACCAAACTTTTTACTTACTTGAAACCAAGGGGTAACGTTACCCAGAACACACTGCCGCCAGATCATCCAGAGAGTATTTTCGGCTTAAACAATTTATTTAAAATTATGACAGGCTTGTTTTGTGCTCTACACAGTCCTGTAACTTACATATATATTTGCAACCATGCTCTTAATTGAAACGTTTTTAAAAATAGCCATTTTTCCACGCTAACGTTACATTGCTGATTTGCACAACAGTGCCGCATTTCTCTGACTAGAGAAAACATCACTTAAACCCACGCAATCGACAAACAGACACTTTTAGACGGAGAGTTTGTGATCAAACACACACTTTTAGACGGAGAGTTTGTGATCAAACACACACTTTTAGACGGAGAGTTTGTGATCAACACTTGTCGCCTCGGGTGACGTAGCAGCAGCTAGCGGCGATGTATGATGACGTAACAGTAACCAAGTGGTGTCTCTTTCATAGGGGTATGTTTTCACCCCTAGCGCTTACCAATCGGTTTCAAGGGGCTAGGGGTAAGACGAAGGGGAAGGGGTAAGACAGAGAAATGGGATTCACCCCCAATCTGCCTTCTCGTGCTAATACAGGAAAACAGACCAGGCTCATTCGCATAAACACAGGTGTGCAACAGTCACTTCAAAAGGCGTTTTATATTAATGAGCAAATAACAGGCTCTATTTGTGCTTTTAAAGCAATATGTTTGTTTTTCTCTATAATTACATTTAATCAAATTGACAAAACCAGACAGTTCTCTTATATTGAATCACAATGCTCTAGTCCATGTACTGATACTAATGTTATTATAGAGTCAGTTACAGTATGCCAAGTGGGAATGGTTTAACCTTGTTTTAACGGGTTGTCACCTGAACAACCACAAATATTACTTTCTATTTAACTATTTAAAATTTGGTAATTTAAGAGAAACTAAGAGTACATTTAAGATACTTTACTTTGGACTCCATTTCTGGCCAGTTGGGAAACATGAGTTCAGTTATTTCCTTTTATTTCTGATCATTATGCTTAACATTACTGTGTCTTTCTCAAGAATATATAAATAAAAAGTGTGCTTATGTAATGTTATTACATCCACAGTAGCTGTGCAATGCATTTACTATATTTTCTTGAATATCAGTAACATTGTTAGAGCACTTCGTTGGACTGAATGGCACAGCTTAGTCATGATTGTAAATATTTGACCTGTATGTTTGTTATACTGTGTATTAAAATACATATACCCTTCTTTTATTATCATATGGTAATGTTACAAATAGCCTACTATTTAATTAATGTACAAGTGAAGTCAAGATGATTCAGGAGTTTATCACTGCTTTCATTAACCCATAGTATAATATAGGTGAATATTTCTAAACCCTAATACAAATTAATTAAAATTATTATAAAATACAATTTAAGTTAAATGAATAAACTGGCCTTTACATATTGATGCCAATACTGTTTTAAACACGTCTGTTGTTGTAGTGTCCTGGTCTTCGATTACAGCATAACAAAATGAACAATGGAGAAAGAAAGGAGCGCTTCACTCAGAGCTAGGTTTTACTTTTTAAAAACAAGAGACGAAGGGCGGTGGAAAAGAGGGTGCATGGGGGGGGGGCGCAGAACGTCTCGCGATTTTAAATGTTTAACTTGTTTTAGTTTAGTTTGGCGTTTAAAACTTCTGCGCCATGTAGATTTTTTTTTTGATTGTGCCTTGAAGACAATGTTCATATAGAATAACACTGGAATATCAGCAACGCAATGAAACTAGTTCTGTGTAACCTGCCACTACAGACATAGGCCTAGGGGCGAACTTAGTGATTTGGGGGCCCTAAGCAAATTCCAGGTATGGGGCCCCAACACAATAACTTATGTCCTTTTATGCTTATGCTCTCCATTCTGTCACAGAGGGAGTTTTGGTTGCTTGCCACTGTCGCCTTTGGCTTGCTCAGTTGGGGAAACTTAATTTATTGATTATCGTCAATTTGATTTCACAGATATTATTTAAACTAAAATAAGCTAGACAATGACATCTCTGAATTCAATAAAGAAATGCCTTTAACTGAAAATTGAGTGTTTAATCTTATTATTATACATTACTGACAATCTATCCTCCAATTTGATACTGTTAAGTGCTTTGACACAATCTGTATTGTTAAAAGCGCTAGCGACAGCCCATGACGTCACTTCTGGCGCAACCACAATATAAGGGCCGCCGGGAGAATACATCATCCGCTTCTTCGTCTGAAGCTTGTGTCTGAAGCATGGCACAAAGCCTAGGGGACGCAGTGTCTCGTTCCCCACTCGGGGAACCATGGTTACATACGTAACCTGAGACGTTCCCCTTCATGGGAACTTCGAACTGCGTCCCCTAGGGGTCGCTATGTGGAACGTTATGCCCACGCCACCATGCTGAGGGGAGTGCAAGCCAATTTCGCGCAAAAGGCGAGCACTAAGCCAACTCTACCGGCTAAGGGAGTTGCCCCTGGGACGATTGATGGCTGTCAGTGATATTATACCCTTCGGCTAAAAAACCTGAGCTGCATACCCTAAGTACTTAACTGCTAGGTGCCGGGATTACCGGACCCAGGGTTGAGCTCAAAGTCTGGAATCAGAGAAAGATTCCTTTAAGGGGATATGGCCAAGCACCTGGTCACTAGGTCCTGGCCGATCACTCAGGGGCTACCACTTGCTCTGCACGAGCTTTCTGAGGAAATTGTCTCAACAGACCCTTTGGTAGCGTTACACCCTTTGTTTTGTTTTTTTGGACCCAAAATATTGGGGCAGAGGGAGTGAGGCCCAAGGCACAAACCGGGGCTTGACCAGCTCAAATAAGGGCCCGAAGCTATGCGCGTAACCCTACCCTCACAGGATTTTAGAAAGAACGCAGAACTTTGGATGTGCGAACTTACCACTGAGTGGATTTTAGAAAAGTGCCCAAAATCTCGCGTGTGCACTTACCATAACATGGATTTTAGAAAGAACGTTCTATGGCCCTGGAGCGGAGAACTACTTATTCCTCGGAGTGAGAGGGAACTCAGATGCTCAGAAGGGAGCGGCATGCTCATAGATGACCCTCTATGGTGAGGGGAGGAATGCTAGCTTGACCAACAAGGCGAGCGACCTATCACAGAGCTCTGGGGGGCGGAGAAACTCAGACGCTCAGAAGGGAGCAGCATGCTCATAGGTGACCCTCTATGTTGAGGGAGCAATGCTAGCTCGACCAACAGGAGAGCGACCTATCACAGAGCTCTGGGGAGCGGAGAACTCAACTCTCAGAAGGAGAGGAAAACTCAGACGCTCAGAAGGGAGCAGCATGCTCATAGGTGACCCTCTAGGTGAGGGGAACAATGCTAGCTCTACCGACAGCGAGCTCTGGGGAGCGGAGAACTCATCCTTCAGAATGAGAGGAAACTCAGATGCCCCGAAGGGAGCGGCATGCTCATAGGTGACCCTCTATAGTGAGGGGAGCAGTGCTAGCTCTACCAATGAGGAGCTCTGGAGAGCGGGGAACTCATTCCTCCGAGTGAGGGAACTCAGATGCCCAAAAGGGAGCGGCATGCTCATAGGTGACCCTCTATGGTGAGGGTAGCGATGCTAGCTCGAACAGCAAGGCGAGCGACCTTTCACAGAGCTCTGGGGAGCGGAGAAACTCAGACGCTCAGAAGGGAGCAGCATGCTCATAGGTGACCCTCTAGGTGAGGGGAGCAATGCTAGCTCTACCGACAGCGAGCTCTGGAGAGCGGAGAACTCATTCCTCAGAAGGAGAGGAAAACTCAGACGCTCAGAAGGGAGCAGCATGCTCATAGGTGACCCTCTAGGTGAGGGGAACAATGCTAGCTCTACCGACAGCGAGCTCTGGGGAGCGGAGAACTCATCCTTCAGAATGAGGGGACATTCAGACGCTCAGAAGGGAGCAGCATGCTCATAGGTGACCCTCTAGGTGAGGGGAGCAATGCTAGCTCTACCGACAGCGAGCTCTGGAGAGCGGAGAACTCATTCCTCAGAAGGAGAGGAAAACTCAGACGCTCAGAAGGGAGCAGCATGCTCATAGGTGACCCTCTATGTGAGGGGAACAATGCTAGCTCTACCGACAGCGAGCTCTGGGGAGCGGAGAACTCATTCCTCAGAAGGAGAGGAAAACTCAGACGCTCAGAAGGGAGCGGCATACTCATAGGTAACCCTCTTAAGGTGAGGGAAGTAATGCTGGCTCTACCCTTGCAGTGGTGACCAGAATAACTGAAGATCAAGGAGGTTCCCGCAGAAACCTCCGAGGGGACCTCATGTCCGGACCATCAGTAAGGCAGTTCGAAGAATATAGAACCTGCCTGCAATCATCATAGGTCCAGTCTGACTGCAGTCTTAGGCTCCCACCTAACCTTGGTCTGGTGGGGTAGATGGTGGTTTGCAGGGGAATTAAGGAGGGAAGCTAAGGGTCGATGGTAGAATAGGATTATAATAGGAGTTTTGAGATGGAAGTCTTGATAATGAAATAACTATCTTTGATAATGTCATGTAAATGTCCTTTGCTGTGTTTCTGTACAGTGAAAGTGTTATAATTAGTAACTTACAAAGTTTTTTTTATTATTAAATTCACGTTAAATACAAAGTCAGTCATTTAAAAATCTATTAAGGTATGACAGCCATAGATGGGACTTGAATTAAAAAAATACGGATTTTATGCAAAGTTAATGTGTCATTCTGAAACGTCCACTTTTGGTATGGCAATGTCTTAAAATCGATTTATTTTTCTAACTTTTAAAATTAGTCCACATTATTAGATTACCATTAGATTTTATGAATACACATAAAGGACAGTTTTTTTCCTTTTTTTGTGTATTTATTTACCCGTAAGGAAGGTCAGATGACACCGGTGACAATAGGCTATAAGACCATTGACAATTTTCTTGAAAAAGGCATTTTACAAAACAGCTTTAGCAAGGTATTTTTAGCACTTTTCCTCTGTACATGGCTGTGGGTCCAAGCTTGAAATTCTATTTATTCAATTAAAAAAACATTCTTGCCACAAGGAGGTGTAACTGCTCAAATAACATAGTTTCATATTAAAATATAAAGAAATCATAACCCTAAAATGTTTTTCAAGTGTAATATTTCTGTAAAGGCTATAGGGACAGAAACAAATGGATATTGCCATAGAATGACCCTGATATAACAATATGCTAATTTGCCCATCACCCGTTATAGATTAACTAACATATATAAAGGTGCTAAATGCATTTACTTACGGTTTAATTACTGGAAATATTTCGAATAGTCTAAAAAAGAAAGAGCAAGAAAATATTTAGCCCACTGGTGTGTTAAAACCTGCACCCCCCCCCCCCCCCCCCTCCTGTGCCCCTCAAAAATAATAAGTGCATGACGCCCTGCTTTAGTGTTTGTCGAGAAACACATCGAAAATGAAACCTATTATTAAGAGAAGATCTCCAGTCGTTGCTTTCGTGCATTTATACGAGTAGTGCGCCTTGGAGAAGCACACAAGAGAGTCGGTTAGAAACATCAAGAAAAATAAAAGTGTGACTTGAAACACAATACTTTCTTTACTGAGGAGAATATCTCTGTTCTGAGTCTAGAATGCGCTCCTCATAATCACTATAGCTGTGACTCACTTCAATGCATTGTGATCTCACGACGTTCAGTTAATAATCTCTACACAGCACAATGAATCTCTGATTTACATCTTGTTATAGTGAGATGATTCAGACCTTGCAGAACTCAGCACTTGACAAAAACTCGACACTTTGATCGGTAAGTGTATTCTAACTTGAACACTTCTGGTCACTGCGTTGAAGAAATCAGCGGATAAGACTGAGAACGGCTACGTCGCTCAATGCTGCATATGTTTCGCTAATATCAGACGGGGCCCCTGACTCCACGGGGCCCTAAGCGACCGCTTATCTCGCTTATTGGTTAAGTCGCCCCTAGTTCTACACACAAAATTTCTCTGTTGGTTTTGCATGTAAGTTTAATGAAAGCATATCTTTTAACTAACCTGAATGTCCACTTGCAAATTGTCTATGCATGTCTTCAATTGTTTCTCCGCTTCTGTGCAGTTTCTCTGTCCTTGTTGTGGCCGTGCAGTGAAGAATACGACAATATGTCTACTTTTAACTGAATGGGTGAAGTGAAAATAAGTCACGTCAGAGTCAGAAAGAGCTTTTATTGCCAAGTATGATTGCACACACAAGGAATTTGTTTTAGTGTCTTTTGTTTTTAAGCTTCCAGTTCACAGAAACAACTTTACTTGTAGTCATTTAGCAGATGCTTTTATCCAAAGCGACTTATAAATAAGAAAAAGTAACTAAAACTATAAGTTAAAACTCTATAAAAACTATATATACACATTTAAGAAAATTAAGAAATTAAATAAAAATGACAAATGCATACAACATTTCAAAACTAAACATTTAAATGAAAACAAAAATTAAAGCTAAAACAATTCAAAATATTAAAACTAAATGTATGAGTATAATAATGAATCAAACATGTCACTAAGCCCATATATATATATAATTTCATTTCCATGTATGTTGAAGTTACGTTAAATAACTCCAATTTATTAAAACTAAAACTAAAGAAAATACCTATAAAGACATAATAAATTCATACATAATTTATCTAAAATTAAAATAGATAAATCAAGCAGTAGTTTATCAGTAATCCTAGAAAAATAACACTGAGCCAAACACACATGCTAACAAACAACAACTTACACATCATAAGAATCGGTTACTGAAGTGAAACAAGCAGTAAGAAAGAAGAGGAACAGAAAGCGATACTTATATCCTTTGGCAGTGTCCCTGTCCGGTGGAGTCGATGGTCTTTACACTATTCGGTCTTCACACGACTAAACTACGCTTTTTATACCCATCTAACAAAATGTACTCCAATTCAGCTGAACACACTTTCCTGTTAATCACAATAAATGGCCAAGCATGTGCACAACACTGACAAGAGACGCGATACAGTACGAGACCAAACGTGATTTCAGCACGTCTCCACACAGTAAACTAAACAAGCCACCTCCGGAGACCCGAGGACAGATTACTGTGAACACTGTAAACACAGGAAACAAAGAGAAGATACAGGAATCAACAACAACAATTTCCCAATTGAAAGGCTCTAACCCCAGCAGCACATTAATGTGTGATCATGTGTGCCGGAATTCCAGCCTTCCTCTTCTAGAGCCAGAAAGAAGACCTCTAAATATCAAACTAATCTAAGTGAACAACTTACTACGCTCAAAAGTAGCTGCTGTGTTGATGTTGGATCATCTTCAATCGTGCTGGTTTAGCTCCGGTGCCGCTGAGACACACCAAATACTGACAAAATATCAAATTCTCATGTTTCAGGGTATTTATGAACAAAGAGTAGAAAGATGAGGCGGTTTGAAATGATGGTCTGTAGCAGTCGATCCGGTAACACTGAACCAAGAGTTTAGAGAAACAAATAACTTCTGCCCGGTAACAGGAGCAGCCACAACCCCAGATTTATTTCAACAAAATAGTGAAAATACAGTTTATATAATCGTAAATCACGTTTCTATCACATGATAAAACAGAGATAGAGACAGCTACAGACACACCGGGTTCCCGCTCGTTCTGTAAACATTTGTGAATGTTGCAGCTAATATAGCGGAGACCCGACACATATCACTGAGAGCTGTTATCAGTTGTTTGAGAACAAGAAACTAAAAACCTTGTGTTAAAATTGCATTTGTTGAAGTAATGTAGAGTAAACTGTTGAATTGTTGAAGGTGTAAAGATGCTAGACAGTATAGTATATTTGTGATTTTGTTTTATTATATATAGCTAACAGGGGAGCTTCAGTAAGTACACGTACGTCTCCAAAGTGGATTTACATAAACCATATACATGTTTGTGTGTGTGCGTAGTAATACATAAGTAATACATACTTAAGATGACAGTTAAAGACACACTATTTAAACAAAGAAACAAATTGCTCATCACACACAGCTCTAAAGTCTCTCAGACTTTCTGCATCAATGCAGGCAGTTATAAATCAGGACCCATTAGTATATGGCTGCAGTAATTGGCTAATTAACAGAGGGTGTATAAAGGTCAATGAGTAGCTAATTGAGGAACCAGGACTAAGCAAGTTGAAGCGTATTAGAAAAGTAAACAAAAATAATTGCGATTACAAATCAATTTCAATAAAATTATTAAAAATAAACCTTAATACAAATGTAATAATTAAAACATTTAATACAATGCTTGCAAAAGTTTTACAAATAACTCAGTCTCTCTATTAAATCTGCATGTGCTTACAAAGAACTGATTAGACATTTTGAAACAGCATATTAATATTTGTGACATTTATTTGGACTGGAAAGCATAGAGATTTGACTGGAAGCGAAGCAGGTGGCAACAAGCAAGAACTAAAACTCGGGTAGCACAACTGTGCCACATGATGTGCTCCCCACACAGCTATCGGAAGAATATGTATTTTCTTTTTTTTGTCATTTAGAGTAACTGTGCATTACAGTTTCAAGCCTGCTTTTACTAATCCTATTACTCCTGCTGCTGCTGTTGTTGCTCCTGCTGCTGCTGCTGCTGCTGCTGTTGTTGCTGCTTGTGCTGCTCCTGCTGCTGCTGCTGCTGCTGCTGCTGTTGCTGCTTTTGCTGCTCCTGCTACTGCTGATGCTGCTGCTGTTGTTGCTGCTTGTGCTGCTCCTGCTACTGCTGCTGCTGCTGGTCCTCCTGCCGCTGCCACTATTACTGCTCCTGCTCCTGCTACTACTGTTCCCCCTCCTATTACTTCTAGTGCTGTTCTTCCATAACCTTTAAGTCTTTGTTTCTGAGCCTCCGATTCAATTTCATCCTGGGCTTTTCTAAACATCTCGTTAGTGTAGTGCTGTCCTCCATTCTCCTTCACCATCTTCTCAATCTTCTTCAGCAGTTCAGTGACCTGAGAGCGGTTCTTCATGTCTTCATTATTGAATAAATGAAATCTGTTACCACACATATTAACAAGAGCCTTGAGATCATTATTTTCACTGATATAATCATCTAACATTATTCCCTTTAGCTGATCTCCTCTAGTGAACAGAATGATTGTGTATCGAGAAGCTTCTTCTCCAAAGTTCTCCTGAATCCATTTCACTGTGTTTTTCTCTTCATTTGTGTATTTCACGTCCAGACTCATGACCAGCAGAAACACATGAGGACCAGGAGCAGACATGTAGACACACTTCACTATTTCAGCTTTCAGTTGTTCTTCACTCATGGACGTATCAAACTGTCCTGGAGTGTCGATCACTGAGATGTTTCTGTCCTCCACTGTTGTCAGATGTTTTTGACACTGAGTAGTGTTAGACTTAGATGACCTAACAGCCTTAAACACAACATCGCTGATGATGGTGTTTCCTGCTGAACTCTTTCCTGTTCCAGTTTTACCCAACAGCACAATCCTGAGATCTGATAAAGAGAGAGGAATTTAACATGTTAATTACACTTCAAAAAATAATTTCGCATTTGCCTTTGCTCAGCAAACTTCCAGAGGGCCTCAAGATGATTTAAAATGACTAAAATAAGACTATATAAAATAAGTTCATTATCATTATTTTAGATCAAATAAGTTAAGAAACATTGTTTTCATAACTATCATTTTATTCGACAACTTTTTTTTCCATTGAAGAACCAGGGTCCCCATAGTTTTGAAAAACTTGTATATAATGTATGAGGTCACCTCATTTTAAAAGTGTAATTACTAAAACTGGAAAAGTCATGGAAATGATATACAATGTAATAGTACACCAGTATAGTCCATGGCCATGTGTTGGGTGGTTCTTTGCCTACATACAGTGTTTTTATTTGCCTCCAAGTAATGCACACCAAGGCATAGATTATCACTTATATATATATATATATATACACAGCCCTGGCCAAAAATATCGGCACCCTTGATAAATATGATCAAAGAAGGCTGTGGAAATGTATCTGCATTGTTAATCCTTTAGATATTTTTTTAATCACAAAAATCTAACCTTTCATTGGATAATAAGAATTTAAAATGGGGGGAAATATCATTATGAAATGTTTTTTTCTCAAATACACTTTGGACATAATTATTGGCACCCCTAGAAATTCTTGTGAGTAAAATATCTCTGAAGTATATTCCCATTCATATTCACAATTTTGAGCACTCCAGGATGATTATTGACATGAAATTATCCAGCCATGGCTTCCAGTTTCACAGAAATATAAATAGGAGGAAAAACAAAGCCCAAATTCCCTTAATCATCCATCACAATGAGAAAAAACAAATAATATATTTCTGATGTGCAGCAAAAGATAATTGAGCTTCACAAATTAGTGAAAAATCCCCATTTCCACCATCAGGGCAATAATTAAGAATTTCCAATCAACAGAAAATGTTAGGAAACTGCCTGGAAGAGGACGTGTGTCTATATCGTCCTAATGCACGGTGAGGAGGAGAGTTTGAGAGGCTAAAGACTCTCCAAGGACAACAGCTGGAGAATTGCAGAAAATAGTTGAGTCTTGGGGTCAGAAACCTAAAATATATATATATATATATATATATATATATATATATATCAAACATCCCCTACATCAGCACATGTTGTTTGGGAGGGTTTCAAGGAAAATTCTCCTCACTCATCCAAAAGCAAACTCCAGCATATTCAGTTATCAGACACAACTGGATCTTCAAATGGCACTGGCTTCTATGGTCAGATGAAACTGAAAAAATAGTTTTTAGCAGCAAACACTCAAGATGAGTTTAGTACAAACAGGGATAAAAGAGTAGCCCATGTCCACGGTTAAATATACTGCTGGATCTTTAATGTTGTGGGCCTGTTTTTCTGCCAGAGGTCATGAATATCTTGTTCAGATTTATGGCATCATGGATTCTATCAAATACCAACAGATACAAAAATCATGTTAGAAATCTTATAATGTGCCGTGGTTGGATCTTCCACCAGGACAACAATCCAAAATAAACACAAAAAGGGGTCAATGAGCACAAACTGACCCTTTTAACATGACCTAGACTAGAGAATGCATTTATTTCACAGCGAGATTTCCCCCAACTTTATATTGTTTTACTTCAATGATAGGTTGTATTTTTTAATGAAAGATAAAAAGGATAAACAATGCAGATTTATTTTCAAAGCCACCGTTTCTCATATTTACAAAGGGTGTCAATATTAAAGAGAACATGTCACTTTAATTAGCTTGTAAATGCATTACTGCCGTACATTGCAGATGTCTATTCTGATGCCAAAATTCATATGCAAAATACAATGTTTTTAAAAGTAAAATATGACCCCTTTAAAGTGCTTTGTATGGTAAATGACTCTAAATCTTCTGAAGTCATTAAATATTCCAAAGTCAAGTAAACCATTATTCAGTGAAAACTGATGTCCTCCATTAATCTTTGCTTTCCACATTTCTTCTTTTGTGTTCCACGGAAGAAAGAATATTAACACGAGAAAGTCCACAACACAAGGGTGAGTAATGATGGACACATTATGAGTGAACTGTTCTCAGTTGATCTGTTGCACGTTCAAATTTGAGTTTTAGAGCTCTCTTATAGTTTAATTTGATCCTATTATTAAAATAAATTAACAAATAATTCAATAATTGCAAAAAAACATCTTTATCAGTGGCACCTGGTGACATTTAAAAAATACAGGATTCTGTTTGCGTTTAAATACTGGAGAAAAATTGAGACAAAGTAGGAAAAGATAAACCAAATGTATTTAAAATAATGTGGACTGATGGATTCAGTAAAAACAGCAGAAAAGGCTGAATTATGTGTAGTGTTAGTTCTGGCAGGTCACGTTAGTCACGCTTGCATTAGCTGACTCTCAGCTACACGTCTACCTACACTGTAAAAAAAAAAAGTTGAGCCAACTTACAGTTTTAAGGCAACCAGCTTCAGCAGATTTTTGAGTTCTCTCAACTTATTTTTGTAGGAGATTCTCAACGTTTTGTTGTATAAACTTAAAACAACAAGGTGAGAAAACGCAAAAATCTGCTGAAGCTGGTTGCCTTAAAATTGTAAGTTGGCTCATCTTTTATTTTTACAGTATAGGAATAGGACACCGATCTCAGTTTTCCTATATAAGGTCTTATCAGCAGCTTTCGCGTTACTCAATAGCTAATGACCCTCCTCCATCCCCAACTCATCCGGCCTTCTGATTCTCTTGTGAATCAGGCTCATTTCTAAAATGTGTACATTAAATGATTGAACATGAATAATATCTGCAGTACATTTATGTTGGTTCTGTTCTGTTTCTCCTGGGGGGGTTATGGCTGCAGTAGTGTCGTGAGGGGGAGCCGCGGTATCAATCTCCGGCAGACCCAATCAACCATTGCTAGCTCAAATCAAACTTACCACGAAAAGATATCTATGCCAGGCCCAGAACAGAGCCATACCACCAATCCAAACTGTATGCTACTTGTCAATCATCTTTGACGATAGTGGTCCTGACAGAACTGCTTTCTTATTGTTTTGTATTATTGAGTTCATTAACAGCAGTTGTGATATTTGTGCAGAGCAACAGAAACCCAGGGTGAATCCCAATTCTCTGTCTTACCCCTTCCCCTTAGTTTTGCGCGTTCACATGAGAGTAAGGGCTGTCCCAATTCTGGTTTTGATCGAGGGGTAGGGCTAAGGGCAAGGGGTAGATACCCCTTAAAACCAAACTTTTTACTTACTTGAAACCAAGCGGTACCCAGAACACACTGCGATCATCCAGAGAGTATTTTCGGCTTAAATAATTTATTTAAAATTATGACAGGCTTGTTTTGTGCTCTACACAGTCCTGTAACTTACATATATATTTGCAACCATGTTCTTAATTGAAACGTTTTTAAAAATAGCTATTTTTCCACGCTAACGTTACATTGCTGATTTGCACAACAGTCTCGCATTTCTCTGACTAGAGAAAACATCACTTAAACCCACGCAATCGACAAACAGACACTTTTAGACGGCAAGGTTGTGATCAAACACACACATTTAGACGGAGAGTTTGTGATCAACACTTGTCTCTGGTGACGTAGCAGCCAGCTAGCGACGATGTATGATGACATAACAGTAACCAAGTGGTGTCTCATTTCATAGGGGTATGTTTTCACCCCTAGCGCTTACCAATCGGTTTTGAGGGACAAGGGCTAGGGGTAAGACGAAGGGGAAGGGGTAAGACAGAGAAATGGGATTCACCCCCAATCTGCCTTCTCGTGCTAATACAGGAAAACATCTCAGGTTACGTATGTAACCATAGTGCCCTGAGAATGGGAACGAGACACTGCGTCCTCCTTCGAGGGTCGCTTTGGGAACGCCTCCAGCGTGACCCTTGACATTGGCAGGTGGACGCCTATGACGCAAGCTAATGAGCGTCTGCGAGCATAAAAGGGCGCCTGTGGAACACATCATCCTCCTTTTTTCAAGGGGGACCGACAGGATTGCCCGAAGCATGGCCAAGAGACGCAGTGTCTCATTCCCATTCTCAGGGAACTATGGTTACATACGTAACCTGAGACATTCCCTTCCGAAGGGAACTCTACGCTGCGTCCTCTTTCGAGGGTCGCTTTGGGAACGCTATGCCAACGCTGCCATGCTGAGGGAAAAGTGTCCAAAAGCTGGATTCCTAAGTCACAGACTTGAGGAAGACCATCCCTGCTCAGCAGAACTAGGGTCAATAAGAAAAACCCTTCTTCAGGCCAGCTCAAAGTTCGCCATCATAGACTAGCTCACGAGAGTATGGCTCTCGGAGTGGAAGTCTCAGAAAGCGACTCTCTAAATTGAGAGGAGACTTCTACACTTGACGCTATGAACAGTTAGAGAGGCTCAGGACGGAGCATGCACGTAGTACTGCCTAAGCGGAGCTCTGGAGAGTGGAGGCTTAGGCAGAATGACTCTCTAAACGAGAGAACACCTGGCACACTCTATCCAGGTAGGGGAACTCTTAAGAGTGGAGGTCTCAGCATGATGACTCTCTAATTGAGGAGACCTGGCTACACTCAGCGCCAGAGGCAGTTAGTGAGGCTCAAGAAAGAGCCTGTGCATAGTGCTGCCTAAGCGGAGCTCTATAGAGTGGAGGCTTCAGCAGAATGACTCTCTGACGAGAGGAAGCCTTACAACACTCAACCCTAGTTGAGGGGCTCTTAAGAGTGGAGGTCTCAGCATACCGACTCTCTAAAGCGAGAGGAGACCTGACTACACTCAGCGCCAAGACAGCTAGCGAGGCTCACAATAGAGACTACATACTAATGGTGCTGCCTAAGCGGAGCTCTGGAGAGCAGAGGCTTCAGTAAAATGACTCTCTTGAACGAGAGGAAGCCTAACACTCGATCCAGGTGGGGGAACTCAAGAGTGGAGGTCTCAGCATAACGACTCTCTAATTGAGAGGAGACCTGGCTACACTCAACGCCACAGGCATTTAGTGATGCTCAAAAGAGTCTACATTCTCCTATTACTGCCAGACGGAGCTCTGAAGAGTGGAGGCCTCAGCAGGACGACTCTCAACTAGAGGAAGCCTAAAAACACTCAACCCTAGTTGGGGGGCTCTTAAGAGTGGAGGTCTCAGCATAACAACTCTCTAAAGCGAGAGGAGACCTGACTACACTCAGCGCCAAAGACAGCTAGCGAGGCTCACAATAGAGACTACATACTAATGGTGCTGCCTAAGCGGAGCTCTGGAGAGCGGAGGCTTCAGAAGAATGACTCTCCTAAACGAGAGGAAGCCTAACACTAGATCCAGGTACAGGAGCTCTTAAGAGTGGAGGTCTCAGCATAAGGACTCTCTAAGCGAGAGGAGACCTGACTACACTCAGCGCTAGAGATAGCTAGCGAGGCTCACAATAGAGCCTATACACCAATAGTGCGGTCTAAGCGGAGCTCTGGAGAGCGGAGACTTCAGCAAAGGACTCTCTTAAATGAGAGGAAGCCTAACAACTCTCGATCCAGGTTAAATTTTTTTATTTTTTTATTTTTTTTAACTCGCAAGCGCCCCCAGGGGGCATCGACGCATATCCGCGCTCGCGCCTCCCTTCGATGTCAGCATAAATAACATGCTTATACTGATGGATGCGGGCTGAATATGGTTTACGATCTTACTATGAATATCTGGAGAAGGAATGCACTTCCTGCTGGATCAGAAGATGTAAAAGACAATACATCTTCCTCCCGCAGTTCACTCTTGTCAGCCGCTGTCGAGCGCGAGATTAAAAATTCCTCTCTCTCAAACTCGTTCGCAAGCTTCATCTGCGATCGCCCCGAACTCAGTCTCTTCACTGCCTCAGCAGCGGCTGGACCCGAGCCGCGGGGGGCAGATGATTGCCGCAATTCTCTCGAGAAAAGGGAACAACCGAGAGCGGAGCTTTTTCCCACAGAAAAAAGGCTCACAATGAACGCACTCCATTCCCTCGAGAACAGAGCGCGCGTGCTCTTCGCCCAAACACATAACGCATAGATCGTGTGTGTCATCTAGTGTCAGACAACGCTGACACGGATCGACACACCTCCTAAAGCGCTTCTCAACAGACATATCTACTCACACTTCAGAAACAAGGTCCCCTGAAGGAAAAAAGAGGATGATGTGTTCCACAGGCGCCCTTTTATGCTCGCAGACACTCATTAGCTTGCGTCATAGGCGTCCACCTGCCAATGTCAAGTGCATTGGGTGTTTATAATCATGCTTCAGGTAATCGGTCACGCTGGATTCGTTCCCAAAGCGACCCTCGAAAGAGGACGCAGTGTAGAGTTCCCTTCGGAAGGGAACAGACCAGGCTCATTCGCATAAACACAGGTGTGCTACAGTCATTTTCAAAAGGCTTTTTATATTAATGAGCAAATAACAGGCTCTATTTGTGCTTTGAAAGCAATAAGTTTTTTTTTGTCTATAATTACATTTAATCAAATTGACAAAACCATACAGTTCTCTTATATTGAATCACAATGCTCTAGTCCATGTATTCATACTAATGTTATTATAGAGTCAGTTACAGTATGCCAAGTGGGAATGGTTTAACCTTGTTTTTACAGGTTGTCACCTGAACAACCACAAATATTACTTTCTATTTAACTATTTCAAATTTGGTAATTTAAGAACAAGAGTACATGCTTTCCTGTAGCTCAACTGGTAGAGCATGGCGTTAGCAACGCCAAGATCATGGGTTCGATTCCCAGGGAAAGCAAGAGCTGATAAAATGTAAAAACTGTAACTTAAATGCAATATAAGTCGCTTTGGATAAAAGCGTCTGCTAAATGCATAAATGTAAATGTACATTTAAGATAGTTTACTTTGGACTCCATTTCTGGCCAGTTGGGAAACATGAGTTCAGTAATTTCCTTTTGTTTCTGATCATTATAAATGTTGGAGCAGGGTTGTAACTGAAATCTGCAGGATGGTAGCTCTCCAGGAGCAGGGTTGGAGATCCCTGATATAAACTCTTAAAAAGAGAAGACTTGCAAAGAGTATTGTCACCTGTCATTTATTTCAAATATCTATATCTGCAACAAAATATGTGTGCATGTATGTCCGTATATGAGTGTGTCTGTGTGTGTATCTGTGTAAGCAAGCTTAATGATTATTAATATGATAGTTTAACCATTTCATTTCTATTTGTGTGTGTGTGTTTCTGTGAGCCTATTGTCCATTTTCGATGAGTTTCACTGTCAGCTATGCATCCAGCTATGTTGGCCTAGACCCTAAAAGCATACCACCTTAGGCCTTAAAATTCTTGAACACTGGTTATCGCTGCTTGCAGCTATATTTTTGTTGTTGTTTTTTTCCATTTTCCGAAGCTTTCTCGCTCAAGAGGGTCACCGGCAATCACATACAGCAGGGGTTCTCAAAGTTTACATTCAAAGGTCCGAATGGGAATTATCATCAACATCAAAAGGTCCGAAATAATTGTTATTACAAAACTTGTTTATATAAACATGCTTATAACTTTATATAACAATTCAACTTGATATATGCTTAATTATCATATTTCTGACGTCATCAGGTGTACTTGTGTTTACGAAAATGAACCATAGTTTTATATATAAAAAACAACAACATTTGGTTACTATTAAACCATGATAACCACAAATTAACCATGGCCTTGCTACACTAACCATAGTTTAACCATGGTATTTGTAGTAAAACTGGTTATATAAATTGTAATCAATATGCAAAAGAAAAAATACAATTTTTTACTACACTTTTATTATAATAAAACAAATAATATATTATAATATATTATTTTTCATAAGGGTTACTCAACAGTACTGCATTTTTATGCAACTAAATGCCCAATAAAGCAGTTCTCATTTAGGCCTACATATTTTATGTTTCTGAAATAGTACTTCAATGTAACCTGCAGTCACTTCAACTGAATTGCCAAAATCTTTAATTATAATTTTTTTAAAAATATATATATATTTCATGGAGCACAAACGTCCGAACTATGTGCATATTTCAACCCTTTACAGACAAACTATATTCATGTTCATATGTCAGACAGTCAACAGTGATAGGTTTTAGGAAATGCTGTTTTGTACTCGTTCATTCACCGTCTGCTGTGGTTCGGTTCGGTTCTTTGAATACGCTGCTAACTCTGCCGGTGGAGAAAGACTGCGTCGGGAAGGCGAAACCTCGCGCTTGCGGGGCGAAACCGGTGACATTATTCTACTGAATGAAATCTAAGGTTTATCCAAAATGTCGCTAGTTGCTATGTGCTTTGTTTTACAAAAGAGTCTGTAAACACTGCAACACTGCGTCCATGCGCCCGTGTGTGTGTGTGTGTGTGTGTGTGCCACGCACACCGCACGGAGGTCTGAGTGATACGATTGCGCTTGAAATATCAAGTGGAGGCGGGTCCGGATTGAATTCCCTCCCGGTCCGGATCCGGACCTGAGTCCGGACTTTGAGAAGCCCTGACATACAGTATAACCTACAACAGCTCTTTAACTGCGCTCTAGTCACGCGCTCACTGTAGCCTACTCATTAACTACACACATCATAAACCCCTTTTAGGCAAGTACAATTTATGTCACATATTTTAATAAGACTAAACTCCTATTTAACCTGATGATCACAGGTTTAATAAAAATACATTTTAAGTTTCTAATTATTACACCGCATTTCCACAGTTAGTCAAACAACGAACAAATTATACAGTGAGCAAAGCACATTTACTTTATCAAAGAATAATCATTGACTTCAGTGACTAGGCTATGTAAAAATCTATTATGTAAAAACAGCTGTAGCTGCTGTACTAAAAAACAAAATGCTTTTAAATAATCCCTCCTTTTATTAAATCATTAACATGTTGCACATCCTGCAATGGTGACTTTGAACTTTCAAAAATACAAAATTCAGCAGCAAGTTCATATATATATATATGCTTTTATTTACGTCGCATTCTGCAACTTTATCTTTTCAGCCGACACTGACTGAGAAGAAATCACTAGTTTATTAACGAATAATTAAAATGTTTTATTTTGCCTTTCCCCCAACATTCATAATCATTAGCCTACTTTTGCCGTTGCAAGCTTTAGACGTGCTCAAACTGCTCAAATAACATATTGTTTCATATTTTTATTAGTGGTGGGCCGTTATCGGCGTTAACGTGAGACTCTTATCGGCGATAAAAAAAATATCGCCATTAATCTATTCTCAAAGTTGGGTTGGGAGCTGGGTCTATACTACGCAAGCTATGATGACTTTCACCCTGATATTTTAGCGCGGATGTATACCTAGCCGAATTGCACTGTAGGGGGCGAGAACGAGTCTTCGAACTAGAGGCTGCCATTTTTTCGGGAATCCCGCGGGATGGGAAACAAAATCGCTACGAATCACGTGATTGGGACGGGAGAGGAAAATATTTAATCTGGAGTGGGCGGGACCGGGAATAGATATCCAACTTTACACACAAATATATGTTTTATATAAATAAACTATAAACTAGGGGTCGACCGATATGTGTTTTTCAGGGCCGATACCGATACCGATTATTACAGATCAAGTAGACCGATAACCGATATTTTGAACCGATATACGTGTCTGGTGTAAAAATGAAAATGAATGCCAAAATTAATAATAACAAGAGCTCTGACAAAAAAACGTTCTTTAAATGCTTTTAAACATGTCTTTAATTCTGAAAACTGTTAATAACAACTACATTAAATAAACAGTAATATTAATAATATTAATAATAACATAAGTACAGAGATCACCCAGAAGCATTCTGTAAACATTTTGTAAAACTTAAAGTAAACGTATTTAGCGTATTGTGTGATTATTCTCAACAAAAGTTGTAATAATTGTTGTAGTTGTATTACGTATACAGTAATATATTCGGCTAAACCGAACTTATATTTTGACAGGTTGCCATGAGAACCTTTTAAGTTTCTGTAGCCTATGTATATATGATATGACGATCGTTTTACTCAAATGAAACGGTCAAATGCTCATCAAGTGACTATCTGAGCAGTTCTGGGGATGTTGTTCGTGTATTTATGTCCTCATTTATGCTGAAAACACCGCGAGCTTCACACGCTCTTCATGTATGTGTGCAGTAAACGAAACCGCACGTCTGTGTCATTCAATAACAGAGATGCAGAACATGCAGGATTCATATTTAAATAGTGTTTTTGCAGCTTAATATTTATAGATACTAGTCCATAGCGCGAGTCGATTTAAGTGTACTGACCTAGTTTTGATTAATTCATCCAAACTTCGACACATTCCGCGACATTCCGCGTTATACGGTAAATTCCATTATATGACTGCATTCCGCGATTCCGCCCGCATTTTCCGCATCGCGGACATCATAGTGGATTGTGATTTATTGCAACTTCAGCAACGTCTGCTGCTGCTTTACCTTTGAGAGACAACTGATGCGTGATCACCGAGGCAGCTCCAGTTAGCATGTGCTCTCGGTGTGAGACTGCCTTCAGTTTTCCGCGTTGATCGGTCGGACTCGTGACTCTCTACATATCAGATGAGCGGTGGGCGGAGATTGCTCTCAGAGATTGAGAGATCGCCTCACTCTCACAGTGTTGAGCTCAGACAGGCTGTATCGAGCCAAATAGTGCATTAAACATTAAATAGTTTCACCTGTATTATTTATTCACCAATAAATAATGTCACCTGTAAATAGTATGTTTGTTTGCATAAAAAAAAAAAAAAACATATCGGCAAATCTGTTTTTAAAATGGCCGATATCGATAATCGGTAAAATGCTTAATATCGGCGCCGATAATCGGTCGACCCCTACTATAAACTGTATATTTTAATTCTGAACTCAACTGTCTCTTTATGCTCTCCTCCTGTTTGTTTTGGTGTGACTGGTTAAGTGAATGACGCAGTCCGTGATGGACAGATTGTTAAGGCTGGTCTATGTGGTAATACAATCGAGCAGGACATCCAAACGCTCACCTATCATTCATCAACCTCAAATATGGCTTTTCATCTGAAAGATGTATGTAGTAGCAACTTTACATGGCCGCTCAATATGATGTTAACCTAGAGAAATGTGCGCTATTGAAGTGTTTGTGTGGAAGCGCGTTTGCTGCAGGACAGGCTCCGGTCACTTGATCTTAAAATCTCCGTCATTTTTGGTCATACAGATAAAAGTAACCTAATACATCTTTCGAATCTGTAAAGACTCTACGATTATTTGTGTGCACTCAGAATAACAACGAAACGTTGCGCTTTTAAGCAAACAGGATGCGCTTTAGGTCTCATGTGAACTTGAGCGAGAAACTTCGAAACTCCGTCTTTTAAAAATATATCTATAGAGAGTGAAATGTCTAAAAAATAAAAAACCACAATAGAAGACGTGTGTGTTAGCATGGATGATTTACATGAAATTGAATCTGTGCAACACTGTGCATAAGATGGCTTTCAGTTCAATATAATAACAAAAAACTACATTTTGGGTTTTTATTCAACTAATAAGGTGGGCACGCTGTGATCTGTACTATATTTTTACTGTAATTGACAGTTATCGGCAAAAAAACAAAACAACAACAACACGGGAGTGGGAGGGAATGGGAGTCATTCTTCCGGGAGTGGAACGGGACGGGATTTTCCCCCCAGTTTTTTCGTGGGATTGGGACGGGAAGAGATTAATTTTTGTGGGAGTGAGACGGGAGAGGTTTGAGAATTCACTCCCGTGTCACCCTCTACTTCGAACCTGTGTGTATGCCTAACGTTACTGTGAAATTACCACATCAGACGTGACGTGCTAACATGGATGCAGCTATGAAGCCGCCGGGTTTGCTTCAGGGAAAATTAATTTTTAAGAAGCTTCCCAATGGAAACTGTAAACAGTTCATCACGACCTCTTATGTAGGCCTACAGTTCAAAATTCATGTTTAACTGAATAAACAGTTAGTAAACACAAGTACATCTTATTGAACATAATTTATTTTCATCACCAATTATCATAGTAGAACAGCTTTCTCAAGCAGTTTGTGATGCATTTTGGAAACAGGAGATGAGCCCCTGGTCTAATGCGCCACCTGGCTTGAGAAACCCGTTCTCAAAGACTTACTTTTAGCCATTATTTGGGTAGCACACATATTCTTAATGCCTTCGGCAGAATTCAAATGAGCCATTTTAATCTAGATTAATCTAGATTAATTCCAAGATTACAGTGAGATTAATCTAGATTAAAAAATTAATCTATGCCCACCACTAATTTTTATACTTTATATTGTTTTACTTCAATGATAGGTTGTATTTTTTAATGAAAGATAAAAAGGATAGACAATGCAGATTTATTTTCAAAGCCACCGTTTCTCATATTTACAAAGGGTGTCAATATTAGTGGAGGGCACTGTATATATACGTATACACATAAATACATATACACACACATATATAAATATATATATATACACTGTACATATAATTTACTGTTTTACTTGAAATGTCTCAGAATTAAAAGGAACAAATGGCTTAATATTTACCAACATTTGAGCACAAACTTTCTCTAGCAATATCTTGTATCAGTCCTTTCATCTCTTCCTGATTATCCATCTGTTTCCGGAGATGTTCCTGGTCTGAGAAAGAGAACATGTCACTTTAATTAGCTTGTAAATGCATTACTGATGTACATTGCAGATGCCTATTCTGATGCCAAAATTCATAACCTCCTGTGGTGAAATACAATTTTTTTTAAAGTAAAATATGACCCCTTTAAAGTGCTTTGTATGGTAAATGACTCTAAATCTTCTGAAGTCATTAAATATTCCAAAGTCAAGTAAACCATTATTCAGTGAAAACTGATGTCCTCCATTAATCTTTGCTTTCCACATTTCTTCTTTTGTGTTCCACGGAAGAAAGAATATTAACATGAGAAAGTCCACAACACAAGGGTGAGTAATGATGGACACATTATGAGTGAACTGTTCTCAGTTGAACTGTTGCACGTTCAAATTTGACTTTTAGAGCTCTCTTATAGTTTAATTTAATCCTATTATTAAAATAAATTAACAAATAATTCAATAATTGCAAAAAAACATCTTTATCAGTGGCACCTGGTGACATTTAAAAAATACAGGATTCTGTTTGCGTTTAAATACTGGAGAAAAATTGAGACAAAGTAGGAAAAGATAAACCAAATGTATTTAAAATAATGTGGACTGATGGATTCAGTAAAAACAGCAGAAAAGGCTGAATTATGTGTAGTGTTAGTTCTGGCAGGTCACGTTAGTCACGCTTGCATTAGCTGACTCTCAGCTACACGTCTACCTACACTGTAAAAAAAAAAAAGTTGAGCCAACTTACAGTTTTAAGGCAACCAGCTTCAGCAGATTTTTGAGTTCTCTCAACTTATTTTTGTAGGAGATTCTCAACGTTTTGTTGTATAAACTTAAAACAACAAGGTGAGAAAACGCAAAAATCTGCTGAAGCTGGTTGCCTTAAAATTGTAAGTTGGCTCATCTTTTTTTTTTTACAGTATAGGGATAGGACACCGATCTGAGTTTTCCTATATAAGGTCTTATCAGCAGCTTTCGCATTACTCAATAGCTAATGACCCTCCTCCATCCCCAACTCATCCGGCCTTCTGATTCTCTTGTGAATCAGGCTCATTTCTAAAATGTGTACATTAAATGATTGAACATGAATGATATCTGCAGTACATTTATGTTGGTTCTGTTCTGTTTCTCCTGGGGGGGGGGGAGAAACTTAAACCCACGCAATCGACAAACACACACTTTTAGACGGCAAGTTTGTGATCAACACTTGTCTCTGGTGACGTAGCAGCCAGCTAGCGACGATGTATGATGACATAACAGTAACCAAGTGGTGTCTCGTTTCATAGGGGTATGTTTTCACCCCTAGCGCTTACCAATTGGTTTTGAGGGACAAGGGCTAGGGGTAAGACGAAGGGGAAGGGGTAAGACAGAGAAATGGTATTCACCCCCAATCTGCCTTCTCGTGCTAATACAGGAAAACATCTCAGGTTACGTATGTAACCATAGTTCCCTGAGAATGGGAACGAGACACTGCGTCCTCTTTCGAGGGTCGCTTTGGGAACGCCTCCAGCATGACCGGTTACCTGAAGCATGATTATAAACACCCAATGCACTTGACAAGCTAATGAGCGTCTGTGAGCATAAAAGGGCACCTGTGGAACACATCATCCTCCTTTTTTCAAGGGGGACCAACAGGATTGCCCGAAGCATGGCCAAGAGACGCAGTGTCTCGTTCCCATTCTCAGGGAACTATGGTTACATACTTAACCTGAGACATTCCCTTCCGAAGGGAACTCTACACTGCGTCCTCTTTCGAGGGTCACTTTGGGAACGCTATGCCAACGCCGCCATGCTGAGGGAAAAGTGTCCAAAAGCTGGATTCCTAAGTCACAGACTTGAGGAAGACCATTCCTGCTCAGCAGAACTAGGGTCAATAAGAAAAAACCTTCTTCAGGCCAGCTCAAAGCTCGCCATCATAGACTAGCTCACGAGAGTATGGCTCTCGGAGTGGAAGTCTCAGAAAGCGACTCTCTAAATTGAGAGGAGACTTCTACACTCGACGCTATGAACAGCTAGTGAGGCTCAGGACGGAGCATGCACGTAGTACTGCCTAAGTGGAGCTTTGGAGAGTGGAGGCTTAGGCAGAATGACTCTCTAAACGAGAGAACACCTGGCACACTCTATCCAGGTAGGGGAACTCTTAAGAGTGGAGGTCTCAGCATGACGACTCTCTAATTGAGAGGAGACCTGGCTACACTCAGCGCCAGAGGCAGTTAGTGAGGCTCAAGAAAGAGCCTGTGCATAGTGCTGCCTAAGCGGAGCTCTATAGAGTGGAGGCTTCAGTAGAATGACTCTCTGACGAGAGGAAGCCTTACAACACTCAACCCTAGTTGAGGGGCTCTTAAGAGTGGAGGTCTCAGCATACCGACTCTCTAAAGCGAGAGGAGACCTGACTACACTCAGCGCCAAGACAGCTAGCGAGGCTCACAATAGAGACTACATACTAATGGTGCAGCCTAAGCGGAGCTCTGGAGAGCAGAGGCCTCAGTAGAATGACTCTCTTAAACGAAAGGAAGCCTAGCACTCGATCCAGGTGGGGGAACTCAAGAGTGGAGGTCTCAGCATAACGACTCTCTAATTGAGAGGAGACCTGGCTACACTCAGCGCCAGAGGCAGTTAGTGAGGCTCAAGAAAGAGCCTGTGCATAGTGCTGCCTAAGCGGAGCTCTATAGAGTGGAGACTTCAGCAGAATGACTCTCTGACGAGAGGAAGCCTTACAACACTCAACCCTAGTTGAGGGGCTCTTAAGAGTGGAGGTCTCAGCATACCGACTCTCTAAAGCGAGAGGAGACCTGACTACACTCAGCGCCAAGACAGCTAGCGAGGCTCACAATAGAGACTACATACTAATGGTGCTGCCTAAGCGGAGCTCTGGAGAGCAGAGGCTTCAGTAAAATGACTCTCTTGAACGAGAGGAAGCCTAACACTCCATCCAGGTAGGGGAACTCTCAGATTGGAGGTCTCAGCATAATGACTCTCTAAGTGAGAGGAGACCTGGCTACACTCATCGCCAGAGGCAGTTAGTGATGCTCAAACAGAGCCCACATTCTCCTATTACTGTCAGCGACGGAGCTCTGAAGAGTGGAGGCCTCAGCAGGACGACTCTCTAAACGAGAGGAAGCCTAACAACACTCAACCCTAGTTGGGGGGCTCTTAAAAGTGGCGGTCTCAGCATAACGACTCTCTAAGCGAGAGGAGACCCTACTACCCTCAGCTTTTACTCATTGTTGGGGATTGCCCCACTGAAAATCTGGTAATAGTGGTATTGACCGCTGCAGTGCTCTGGTCAGGGAGTTGGAGTCATCAGTTAGAGTTTAGCCATTTATTGTGCAAGAGGAACCATACACACATGGTAGTGTAATCAAGGTAATTTAGGTAGTTTCATAAACACTTTGTGTCATCATCAGCAAGGAAGAAATAAACTTACAGCTTCACAAACTTTCTCTTGCACATCAGCACGGCATGAGTGATAGTGTGACTGCACTCTGCCAGAGTCACTCATATGACGGTGACGCGACCAAGAACGTCACACGCTTAGCAACTCACTCTTAAAGGGAGAGAATTCACAACAGCCGCCCCCACGTTTGAGTAGCAAATGGGTAATCAAGGGGATTCTCTAAGTGTCTTTAGGGTTATCTTCAAGAGTGGGCAACTGTATCAAGCGAGCAACTGGTCGGAGATACGGTTTGCCGTCAATGACAACTTCAGCTGTCCGCACACAGCCATCATCACTGAGTAGGGTCTTACGAACTTTGCCTATGGGCCACTGAGCTCTTGGGAGTTGTGGATCCACAAGCAGTACGACAGAATCGACTTTCAGGTTTGGTGATGCTTTATGCCACTTCTGTCGGGTCTGGAGTGTAGGCAGGTAATTCCTTGTGAACTGTATCCAGAATTGGTCAACAATGTTCTGACAATGGCGCCACCTTCGCCGCCCCATATCTCCAGGTGCGTAAGCGACCTGAGGGAGTGATGCATCCCGCCGCCCCATAAGGAGAAGATTAGGAGTGATTGGGTCGATATCAGCGACGTCGCTTGAGGCATATCCTAGCGGTTTTGAATTGAGGATCCCCTCCACTTCCACCAGAACTGTGGACAGAACCTCCTCTGTCACGGCTTGACTACCGACAACTACTTGAAGAGCATTCTTTATGGAGCGGACCTCGCGTTCCCACATCCCACCAAAGTGCGGAGCGCTGGGTGGGTTAAACTTAAAGTGTATCTGGTGGTCTGCAAGCCGGGTTTGGAGTTCTGGCTCCATACTGGAAAAGGCTTCTCGTAATTCTCGTTCTGCTCCGCGGAAGTTGGTGCCACAATCCGAACGGATCTCCTTTGGTCTACCTCTTCTGGCTATGAACCTGCGGAGTGCCAGAAGGAATGCCTCTGCATCCATTGAATTAAGGAGCTCAATGTGAACTGCCCTCGTTGTGAGACATTTAAAGATAAGGCCCCAGCGCTTCTCATTGCGCCTACCTATTTTGACCAGGTATGGGCCGAAGCAGTCAACGCCTGTTGAGTAAAAGGGTGGACAGAGCAATCGGAGCCGCTCAGGTGGTAAATCTGCCATTTGTGGGACTTTCGGCTGGGCTCTCCAACGCTGACAGGACAGACAGTTGAGTTGATGATGCTTAATAGCCTGACGTCCTCTGAGAATCCAATACTGTCTCCGCATCTCAGCATAGACTCTCTCGGCTCCTGGATGTAATAGCCGCTCGTCAAATTCTCTGATAAGGAGCTTCGTGATTGTGTGTTTCGGGTCCAGCACAATGGGGTGGATTTGGTTCAGCTCAGAGTCTGCTAGCCTCCTTAGTCGGCCCCCAACTCGTATCAGGTTAGTCAGTGAGTCCCACTCGGGAGCGAGGTTGACTAATCGACTGTGCACGGGAACACATTTATGTGCTTTCAGAGCAGTTACTTCTTCCGGGAAGCTGTGAGCTTGACATGATCTCAGCAGAACCACTTCTGCTTCTCTGGGGGTCATAAGCACATCACTTGATGTGACCGCCCCTTGGTAGCCTTGTCTGGTTGCCTCCACCAATTCTCGCCAGGTATTGAATTGGGTGGTGTCAGGAAGACTGGGATCAATTTCAATTGTCATTATAGAGTAGCAGGATAAGCTCTTCAGTTCTGATACTGCCTCTGCCGGTGTAACTTCGGGTTTCTTAGGCCAGTGTTCTGGGCTCTGTCTCAAGAATGAAGGCCCTTGCCTCCATCGACTGGGCTCGGACAGACTTTGGAGAGGTTTGCCCCTTGTTATATCATCTGCTGGGTTATCCAGGGTATTAACATACCTCCACGACCTGTGGTCCGTTAGTTCCTGTATCTCAGAGACTCGTGTCCCAACGAATACCTTGTATCGGCAGGAGTCCGATTGAATCCACTATAGAACTGTCATGGAGTCGGTCCACAGGATTGTTTGATCGATGGAGAGTGTCAGCTCATCCCTCACCACTTTGGCTAATTGAGCCCCAGCTAAGGCAGCACAAAGTTCCAGGCGAGGAATAGATTGCTGCCTCTTAGGTGCAACTCGTGATCTGGCCATTATAAAGGAGACACAAATGTCACTATCCAGGTTGACTGCCAAATACGCCACAGCCCCGTATGCCTTTTCAGAGGCATCACAGAACACATGGAGGGAACTGTGCTGAGCTGCTGTAGTCATGGAGGCTGGTAAGTAACAGCGAGGAATTGACACCCTACTGAGGTGTGTGAGTTCGCTCTCCCAGTTAGTCCAGGCAGTCTGAAGGTTTGGTGGTAGGTCGGGATCATCCCAGTCTCTCTTTTTAGCCCACAGCTGCTGGATGATTACTTTCGCCCTAGTAGTAAATGGTAGTATGAATCCTAATGGATCATATTGCGATGCCAATACTCGGTAGGCAGCTCTCATGGTCAGTACTGTGTGTTCAATGGGCTGATAATGATAGCCAAGAGAGTCAGCTGCACAGTTCCACCTGAGTCCTAATGTGGGCTCCATCGGGTCATCACGGCATTGCATTAACCATTGCTCTGTGGCAGAGGACCGTGCATCAGAGGGAAGATGTGCTACCACTTCCGGATGACTGCTGGCCCACTGTCTGAGGTCGAACCCTCCTTCTTCTAACATGCTGCGTAGCTGATCCACTGTTTCTTTAGCCGCAGAGGCTGTAGGAAAGCTGGTCAGACAGTTATCCACGTAGAAGCTTTGATGCACTATCTGTAGCAAACCTGGATATTTGGTCTCAGAATTGTGAGCATGATGCTGCAGGGCAAAGATGGCACAGCATGGGCTACTTGTTGTGCCAAATGGCAGAACCTGCCACTCATATATGTTTGGAGGGTTTTCACTATGCAGAGCTCTCCAAATGAAACGGAGAAAGGGTCTGTCTTTTGGCAGTAGACGGACCTGATGAAACATGCCCTTAATGTCTGAACTTACTGCAACCGGATGCTGCCTGAATCTTAGGAGTACTCCTAACAGTGATGGTCCAAGTGCGGGCCCTGGGAGGAGTTGATCATTCAGGGACAGACCATGATGTCTGAAGGAACAGTCGAACACCAACCGTGATTTATTGTTATGGCTCACCAGATGATGAGGCAAGTACCAGGCCTCTGCTGACTGTGCTACTTCCCTCTGATCGAGTTTGAATACATAGCCTGCCTCTATGAGTTTAGCAATCTCTTCTGAATAGATTGAGGCCTTTTCAGGATCCTTCTGTAATCTCCTTTCCGTACTCCTCAGATTTGTGAGGACGAACTGCATGGAGCCTTCAAGTTTAGGCGCACCCGATTTCCACAGAAGAGGGGTAGCATAACGTTGTACTCCGCCAACAGTGAGTCGCTGAGTTTGGGACTCGAGTAGATGCATCGCCTCTTTATCTTGCTTAGACCGGACAACCAGTTTCTCGTTACGATAGGGCAGTACATCCAACTGCCATAATCTTTCCACATTCCTGTAGAGATCATCTGGGTAGGCAGTGGTGATGAATAAACACTGCTGCACTGGTGCATGGTCGCTAATGCTCATTTCTGGCCCCTGGAGTGCCCAACCGAGTGCTGTACGAACAGCCATTGGTCCCCCTTTGGTACCCTGACGAATAGGTTCTTTGGCAGTGATGAGATGCACTTGGTCTGAACCTATGAGCACCATTGGACATACCTTGTGAAACGGCTGTAGTGGGATCCCTCTTAAATGTTCATACTTCCTCTGAAGAGCTTGAACAGGGTATGACTGCTCTACGAGATCAAGGCCAGAGGCTGTGAATGCTCCTAGCACCTTATACCGTTTCTTTGGATTATCTCTTGGAGAGATTTCAAAGGTGACTTTGAAGCCGCTGAGGTGTGTGGTGTCTGGTCGCACTGTGCGAAGGGCTAAAGTTTCGTGTTCACCATTTAGTTGAAGCTGCTGGACAGCAGTGGGCAGGATCATGGTGCGCTGCGCTCCATCATCTAATATAGCATAAGTCTCCACCATTTTTGATTCGTGGTGTAGCAGCACTGGTACCACTTTCAGGAGAACTCTGCCTGACGAAATGGAGGGTAGAAGGTAGACACGGCTCTCAGAGATAGCAGATGATATGCTGGTGGCATGACTTTGGGCTACACCATGTAGTACTTGGAGGTGAATACCGCCGCAGTCACTGCAGGGTTTCTTTAGATTGCAAGTCTCAGGTGCATGGGAACGAGCACATTTCCAGCAACGTTTACCATCTGAAATCCACTTGCAAAGATCAGCGACTGACTTCTCTTTGATACTGCTGCATCGAGTAATGTAATGGTCTTTGCTACCACAGAAAAGGCAGTTGACTTTGTGTGTGGTCTTTTCCCGATATACTCGGGAGTTAAGGGAGGCATTTGTCTCTGGAGATGCTGCACCATGATACAGAGCTGTGCTCTCACCTTTGAATACAGCTCCGCCCTTCCCTTTAAAGGTGCTCGGCGATTTCTCATACTGATAGCGTTGCACTAACCTGCTAGACAATCTCTGTTGCTGGGCTTTGACTTGAAGCCATCCCGAGAAGTCTTGCAGGTTGTACGGGTTGATGCTGGGGGAGTTGAGCTTCCCTTGTAGCTGGAGATACTCTATGAAGCCATCTCTTAAGTACTTGGGCAGCTTACTAAGCAATCGATCTACATGTGAGCAGCAGTTCAGTTCCATGCCTCCGGGACCCTCTAACGATAACAACATACTCACTAAGAGGTGGACACGAAGAGCAAAACTCTGGAAGCTACGGGCCTCATTTAGTTTCACTTCTGGCGCTGTCAGAATCGCTGCAATCTCGCTCTGAGCCAACTGATGGGGCTGACCGTATTGCAATTGTAGAGCCTGCATAGCTGCTGAGTATGGAAATGGATGATGGCGACAGGACTGGCCAATCATCTGTGCTTCAGTGAGCTTGAGGTGTTCCAGCAAAATGTGGTATTTATATTTCTCATCCAGCTCTGCATGAGGTTCAAGGAGGTTATCAAGCGCTAGTTTTAGGTTAGCAAACTCCCTTTCATTGTCGTTAACAAAGTCTGGAATCTTTGGCCGGGGAGCAGCATGCAAAGAGCGGTGAGGAGTCAGATACTCCGGGTGCCTCAGCATCTCGCTGATTGGCTGTAAGGAAGGGGCCGCTAAAGCTGGAACGCTTAATGCAGGGACTGAAGTACCGGGTAAAGTTTGAGTCGCTGCTGCCACTGGAGGCATCTGAGCGTACTGAGGAAATGGAAAGCTAGGGGAGTGTAGAGCAGTGCCCGGTCCTCGTGGTGAAAGTGCAACCGGCGGATGGATATAAGGTATATTGGGTCAATGATAAGCTGGCGTGGGAGCTATTAGCGGTTGTTGCACTTGTGGCTTCAGAACTCTTCCAGCATTATCATACGGCTCATTAAGCATTAGCGGTGCCATCTCGGCTCTTGTAGCACACTGGTGTTGAGGCAAACCGGTAGGTAATGTACCTGACGAAACTGGTGAGTGCAAAGGGAATGTACAGACTGGCTGTATGGGTACGAATCCAGGATTAAAGCATTCCACGATAGGTGTGCTGACCTTTACTTGTGTGGCACACACATGTCCCTTAGCCTGCAACTCAATGTCAGGTGACTGTGATTGAGAGGAATGACTTGATGATGAAGGCAGATGTGGTGACTTTTCCGGAGGTGATCTTGTAGTTGAAATGGCAAGCTTTACACTTTGATCCTCCTCCTCTCCTTCTTCCCTTAGGAACGATGTGATGTGTTCCATCAACTCTTTACGCCGTCGTTGTCGCTGATCACATTGCTTAAGTTGGCTTTGAAGCACAGCCATGTCAGCGGTCTCTTCCCTTTCTTTAGTAGACATAGACTTCAATAAATCCCTCAACGAACTCATACTCATTAAGTCCGTAGAGCCTGTGGCTGGAGGCTCACCCTGGCTGGAGGATGCTCGGGTTTGACTAGTTATGCTCACTGCGGCTGCGTCCCCTTCCTTCTCCTCCGGCTGGCCTACTGCAAACTGTGAGGAAGGGGCCGGTCGGTGATGGCTGTAGTCAAGGAGGTAGTCCTCCAGATGCTTGGGTGTGTGGCGCTGTCGTGAGGGTCTATCTGATGTTTCAGCATGAGCGAGGGAGGCTGCTTGCTCCTCTGATGACATAACTGCAGTAGTCAATGATCCGGCTCGAAGGACCAATGTTGGGGATTGCCCCACTGAAAATCTGGTAATAGTGGTATTGACCGCTGCAGTGCTCTGGTCAGGGAGTTGGAGTCATCAGTTAGAGTTTAGCCATTTATTGTGCAAGAGGAACCATACACACATGGTAGTGTAATCGAGGTAATTTAGGTAGTTTCATAAACACTTTGTGTCATCATCAGCAAGGAAGAAATAAACTTACAGCTTCACAAACTTTCTCTTGCACATCAGCACGGCATGAGTGATAGTGTGACTGCACTCTGCCAGAGTCACTCATATGACGGTGACGCGACCAAGAACGTCACACGCTTAGCAACTCACTCTTAAAGGGAGAGAATTCACAACACTCATAGTGCAGTCTAAGCGGAGCTCTGGAACCCTTATGAGTGGAAGTCTCAGCCTAACGCCTCTCCAAAGCGAGAGGAGACCTGACTACACTCAGCGCTAAAGACAGCTAGCGAGGCTTACAAATAGAGCCTACATACTAGTAGTGCAGTCTAAGCGGAGCTCTGGAGAGCGGAGGCTTCAGAAGAATGACTCTCCTAAACGAGAGGAAGCCTAGCAACACTTAATCCAGGTAGAGGAGCTCTTACGAGTGGAAGTCTCAGCATAACGACTCTCTGAAGTGAGAGGAGACCTGACTACACTCAGCGCTAGAGAAAGCTAGCAAGGCTCACAATAGAGCCTATACACCAATAGTGCGGTCTAAGCGGAGCTCTGGAGAGCGGAGACTTCAGCAAAGGACTCTCTTAAATGAGAGGAAGCCTAACAACTCTCGATCCAGGTTAAATGTTTTTTATTTTATTTATTTTTCTATTTTTTATTTACTCGCAAGCGCCCCCAGGGGGCATCGACGCATATCCGCGTTCGCGCCTCCCTTCGATGTCAGCATAAATAACATGCTTATACTGATGGATGCGGGCTGAATATGGTTTACGATCTTACTATGAATATCTGGAGAAGGAATGCACTTCCTGCTGGATCAGAAGATGTAAAAGACAATACATCTTCCTCCCGCAGTTCACTCTTGTCAGCCGCTGTCGAGCGCGAGATTAAAAATTCCTCTCTCTCAAACTCGTTCGCAAGCTTCATCTGCGATCGCCCCGAACTCAGTCTCTTCACTGCCTCAGCAGCGGCTGGACCCGAGCCGCGGGGGGCAGATGATCGCCCCAATTCTCTCGAGAAAAGGGAACAACCGAGAGCGGAGCTTTTTCCCACAGAAAAAAGGCTCACAATGAATGCACTCCATTCCCTCGAGAACAGAGCGCGCGTGCTCTTCGCCCAAACACATAACGCATAGATCGTGTGTGTCATCTAGTGTCAGACAACGCTGACACGGATCGACACACCTCCTAAAGCGCTTCTCAACAGACATATCTACTCACACTTCAGAAACAAGGAAGGAAAAAAGAGGATGATGTGTTCCACAGGCGCCCTTTTATGCTCGCAGACGCTCATTAGCTTGCGTCATAGGCGTCCACCTGCCAATGTCAAGTGCATTGGGTGTTTATAATCATGCTTCAGGTAATCGGTCACGCTGGATTCGTTCCCAAAGCGACCCTCGAAAGAGGACGCAGTGTAGAGTTCCCTTCGGAAGGGAACAGACCAGGCTCATTCGCATAAACACAGGTGTGCTACAGTCATTTTCAAAAGGCTTTTTATATTAATGAGCAAATAACAGGCTCTATTTGTGCTTTGAAAGCAATACGTTTTTTTTGTCTATAATTACATTTAATCAAATTGACAAAACCATACAGTTCTCTTATATTGAATTACAATGCTCTAGTCCATGTATTCATACTAATGTTATTATAGAGTCAGTTACAGTATGCCAAGTGGGAATGGTTTAACCTTGTTTTTACAGGTTGTCACCTGAACAACCACAAATATTACTTTCTATTTAACTATTTAAAATTTGGTAATTTAAGAAAAACTAAGGGTACATTTAAGATAGTTTACTTTGGACTCCATTTCTGGCCAGTTGGGAAACATGAGTTCAGAAATTTCCTTTTGTTTCTGATCATTATGCTTAACATTACTGTGTCTTTCTCAAGAATATATAAATAAAAAGTGTGCTTATGTAATGTTATTACATCCACAGTAGCTGTGCAATGTATTTACTATATTTTCTTGAATATCAGTAACATTGTTAGAGCACTTCGTTGGACTGAATGCCACAGCTTAGTCATGATTGTAAATATTTGACCTGTATGTTTGTTATACTGTATTAAAATACATATACCCTTCTTTTATTATCATATGGTAATGTTAAACATAGCCTACTATTTAATTAATGTACAAGTGAAGTCAAGATGATTCAGGAGTTTATCACTGCTTTCATTAACCCATAGTATAATATAGGTGAATATTTCTAAACCCTAATACAAATTAATTAAAATTATTATAAAATACAATTTAAGTTAAATTAATAAACTGGCCTTTACATATTGATGCCAATACTGTTTTAAACACGTCTGTTGTTGTAGTGTCCTGATCTTCGATTACAGCATAACAAAATGAACAATGGAGAAAGAAAGGAGCGCTTCACTCAGAGCTAGGTTTTACTTTTTAAAAACAAGAGACGAAGGGCGGTGGAAAAGAGGGTGCATGGGGGGGGGGGGCGCAGAACGTCTCGCGGTTTTAAACGTTTAACTTGTTTTAGTTTAGTTTGGCGTTTAAAAATTCTGTGCCATGCTGATTTTTTTGATTGTGCCTTGAAGACAATGTTCATATAGAATAACACTGGAATATCAGCAACGCAATGAAACTAGTTCTGTGTAACCTGCCACTACAGACATAGGCCTAGGGGCGAACTTAGTGATTTGGGGGCTCTAAGCAAATGGTCCTTTTATGCTTATGCTCTCCATTCTGTCACAGAGGGAGTTTTGGTTGCTTGTAACTGTCGCCTTTGGCTTGCTCAGTTGGGGAAACTTAATTTATTGCACTTTAAATAAAGCACTTTTCCTCTGTACATGGCTGTGGGGCCAAGCTTGAAATTCTATTTATTCAATTACAAAAAACATTCTCGCCACAAGGAGGTGTAACTGCTCAAATAACATATTGTTTCATATTTAAATATAAAAAAATCATAACCCTAAAAATGTTTTTTAAGGGTTATATTTCTGTAAGGGCTATAGAGACAGAAAAAAATGGATATTGCCATAGAATGACCCTAATAGAACATTATGCTAATTTGCCCATGGCCCGTTATAGATTAACTAACATGATATATAAAGGTGCAAAATGCATTTACTTAGTTTAATTACTGGAAATATTTCGAATAGTCCAAAAAAGAAAAATCAAGAAAATAATTAGCCTTTATTAACGATTCGTCCAGCGACCATTAACATCAGTATATCTTTAATAATTTCGTTTACATTGCTTCGTGGCCAACGATAACAACAAACAAAGTTAGCAATCTACTTTCTCAGATTTGAGCTAGGTAACGTAATCTGGGCAAATAGTTTGAACTTGAAATCACACATCCCAAGACATAATTCTTTATAAGTGAAACAAGGTTTATTCGCTAACTGTTATTCTACAATACATGGACTAACTTAATAAAACACATACACATAAACATACACACACACATACCAGGAGTTTTGCGAGTAACATTAGAAAAAAGTTTAAAGTAGCACTCTTTGCTATCTCATAACTGTAACTAAAAGAAGGTCACGAACAGAGACTCTGCTATGTTTCTGCGTACAGACCAATTCACCAGTTCATTAAGAATAGAGGTTTTGTTTGATACTTGCTTTACGTTAAGCAGGCCGCAGATCCTTTTTTGTTCCAGTGTTTCCTCGTGTTCTCTGATGGCTTACGTCGCTGCTGCGTGACGTCACCGGGAAGCCCTCTTGCGATTGGCGGTCTTGGTTTCTTTGTTGGACGTGGAAGCTGTTGAGCTGTTTGTTTCTAGTTGTTATTACTTCGACGAAGTGTTGAAGGCTTTTGGATGGTGTCTTTAGCCTGATGGTAAAGCGGTGGTCCAGCGCGACCGGCTTCCGGTTCTTCAGCGAGCAAGTAAAAGCAGAGTGACTAAAAAGCTGTAGTGTTCAGTTTTAACAGACTGATTTCAGTACGCCCACTAGAGGCTTCTTCCAATCAGATTGTTCTTGTGGGGCGGAGCACCCCCGATGTCTTTTGGGACATACCAAATCTACTCTGATCTTCCATGTGATGAATAATAAGAGTTTTAATACTTATATAAAGTGTTATCACATGCTTAACCCATTTATAATATCACCAAATCGGTCGCATCACTGATTCATAATGTTTACGACCGTCTATATGAATCTAAACACATTATAACCTCACAGGGAACAGTAATACGTCATAGGTTAAGCAAAATCATAGGTTCCACTTACACAGCAAGCTTATACAAGACATAAAATTCAACCTTAATATATATTGTCTCTTGAGTATATTGCTTCAATAGAAAAAGCCACTAGTTTCCTCTTGGAACTCCTCTGTGCAGGTTTGAGTCTTTGTTCCCCACGAAAAAGCGCGCGCTGGAGCTGCTCGAGGACGGGCTTTGAGGTCATGCAACAGTCATTAACGTAGATCTGGTGAACATCTCAATCCTTGCAGAGATAAGTAAAAGGGGGTATTTCCAGACAGAGAGGCGCCACTTTTCTTTAGTTGGTTGGCATTTATGACTTGGAAAATGAAAGGAGGAAAAGTTCTTAAAAAGGTGCTGTTTTTTTCAATCATCTTATGTGACGAGACTCTACACTATGCTAGGCCCAGAACAGAGCCATACCGCCAATCCAAACTGTATGCTACTTGTCAATCATCTTTGACGATAGTGGTCCTGACAGAACTGCTTTCTTATTGTTTTGTATTATTGAGTTCATTAACAGCAGTTGTGATATTTGTGCTGAGCAACAGAAACCCAATCTGCCTTCTCATGCTAATACAGACAAACAGACCAGGCTCATTCACGTTAACACAGGTGAGCTAGCGATTATCGTCAATTTGATTTCACAGATATTATTAAACTAAAATATGCTAGACAATGTCATCTCTGAATTCAATAAGGAAATGCATTTAACTGAAAATTGAGTGTTTAATCTTATTATTATAAATTTCTGACACTCTATCCTCCAATTTGATACTGTAAAGTGCTTTGACACAATCTGTATTGTTAAAAGCGCTATATAAATAAAGGTGACTTGACTTGACTTAACCCTTATTTTGCTCACTTGCTCTAGTTTATAGTTTATTTGTACCTTTACAGCAGTAATTAGTTTTACAGCCAGTAATTAATCATCCTGATGCTGTTCTAAAACCAAATTTGGCTACCTTGTGTTTTTTAGATCACAAATGAAGTCATTATAAAAAAAAAGCATGCACTTTTCCATTTAATAAATTGTAAACTTTTCCAATATTTTTACAAAAATAAATTTATCCCAGGCAACTCATTTCATATTTCAGGTGTTCTGAAGACTGTATGACAGAGGCGTCATGCCCATTCAAAGTGAGGCACGTGTACCATCAGATTTTGAGCCAAATGAATTTTGAAACAACTTCCAAAAGACCAAATTAGCCGAGTAATATTTGTTATATTTGATACAATCACGTTGTATCGTTCATGATTAGAACGTTCAGTGCGTCAAATCATCAGCAGCTAAATTCAAATCTGCGTTCCCAGGCGCTGAGTCAGAGACAGACGCATTACAACCAATCACAGACGATTCTGTTGAGCTTATGAATGCAATGACCAATCAGAGGCATTCAGATGAGTCAGGTGAGTTCAGGAAGCGCGCTCGCTGACTCACAATTCAAACAGCTCAGGAATTATAATGAGAGTTTTGAGATGGAAGTCTTGATAATGAAATGATAATTATCTTTGATAATGTCATGTAGTAGTAGTAGCCCTTTATTGTCACTAGTCACAAGTACCAGTGAAATTAGCCATCAACCTGTCCATACATACACAACATACATATATGACAAGGGTGTAGACAGAACAGGAAGACAGGGAATTGAATAAAAAATACAGCATAACATGAGGAAGGTGAGGAGAAAAAAAATAACCCCTAGACTATGCTCCTTGGGGAGTACAGTGTGAGAACAAGAAAAACACCTCAGCACAAAAGCACATACACCATAAACACACGACTTTGCAACAGGGGAAGAAATCCAGTTCCGGCAAGCAGCCATCCGGTCCCGCTGCCACTATTCCGGCGCTGGTCACAGACCCGCTTGTCAGGCTGGTGGTATAAAGCTACGGAGGCGAGGGATCAGGGGAGGGGAGGTGAGTGCATATCTTTATATATGTGTGTATGTGTGTGTATGTGTAGTAGTTTATAATCAATGTCTGTAGAATGGGGGAGGAAGCAAGAGCTTCTCACTGCAGTGCTCTTCCCAGGGTTGAATTTCCAGCAGCAGCCTTGGTCAAGGCCAGTGCTGTTACGGGGAGCCAAAAAAGATCTGATTGCGATTGTTTTGTCTTTCCAATTCTACGGCTACTCTCTCTGTCCATTCTGGTCTCCACCATCAATTTTCCTTAACATGACGGGCAGCCTTGTGGGGCCTTGGACAGCTGTTCCCATTTTCTGAATTCTTCGATAACCCAGGGCAAAGCCTAATCCAATCAGCAAAGTACCTGTTATCATGGTTCCGAATAGGTAGATATCTTCAATATCCTCCACGGAAAGAGCCGCTAGACATACGATTCGCCACCTCTCCCACGCGTCCATCGTATAGCCGGCTGCGAACGTTCCGTCAGGGCAGTCAGGTTCCCCAGAACCCAGGCTTCTCAACGAGAAGATGGTGTCAATTGCGTTGAGAGACCAGTTGATCAAATCCATAATCTTTCAGTTCGGAGAGCCGTGCAGAGAGAGTCTCTCAATAGATGAGATGAGACAATGAGATGTAAATGTCCTTTGCTGTGTTTCTGTACAGTGAAAGTGTTATAAGTAGTAACTTAAAAAGTTTTTTTTTTTAATTATTAAATTCACGTTAAATACAAAGTCAGTCGTTTAAAAATCAATTAAGGTATGACACCCATAGATGGTACTTGAGTTAAAAAATACGGATTTTATGCAAAGTTAATGTGTGATTCTGAAACGTCCACTTTTGGTATGGCAATGTCTTAAAATCGGTTTATTTTTCTAACATTTAAAATTAGTCCACATTATTAGATTACCTTTTGATTTTATGAATTCACATAAATGACAGTTTCTTTTATTTTTTATGTATTTATTTACCCGTAAGGAAGGTCAGATGATACCAGTGACAATAGGTTATAAGACCATTGACAATTTTCATGAAAAAGACATTTTACAAAATAGCTTTAGCAAGGTATCAAACCACATTTTGTCAATTATTGTATACTCACTAAATTAAGTAGTTCAATACATTTGTATTCTATTTTTATTTATTTTTTACAATTCTTTACTTTACTTTTACTTTACTTTTAGTCATTTAGCAGACGCTTTTATCCAAAGCGACTTACAAATAAGAAAAAGTAACTAAAATTAAAAGTTAAAACTATAAATATTATATATACACATTTAAGACAATAAAGAAATTAAATAAAATGACAAATGCATACAACATTTCAGCTAAAAACAAGTCAAAATATTAAATCAAGAAAAGGTATGAGAATAAAATGATTCTAACATAACACTAAAGGCCTAAGTGTACTTCTTTTTTTACACAGTAAGAATTGGTTATAAAACTAAAACAGAAGTGAAACAAGTAATAGGAAAGAGGATAAATAAAAAACGATACCAGCGATACCAGTTTCGTCAAACTGGTTTGACAAACACACCTGACTAGGTCAGGCATTATAGTTACAGCTAAACATTGACTGTGTGTTGTTTTAGTGAACGTTGACTACATTTACTGCACTGCAGAGTGAAATGTGATCCTGTGATCCTCATTTATTTGACTGGCATTACAATTCACAACAATAAAGCAGGCCATACCAGTGAGTTCAACTAAAAGCTTCATAAGAAATGTAATTTACATCATATGAATAGTTATGAACACATGATTGTATTTTAAATGGTATAAAAACAGTTTTGGAGTTCAAAATAAAGCACTTTTCCTCTGTACATGGCTGTGGGGCCAAGCTTGAAATTATATTTATTCAATTCAAAAACCATTCTCGCCACAAGGAGCTGTAACTGCTCAAATAACATATTGTTTCATATTTAAATATAAAGAAATCATAACCCTAACAGGTTTTTCAAGTGTAATATTTCTGTAAAGGCTATAGGGACAGAAAAAAATTGATATTGCCATAGAATGACCCTGATATAACAATATGCTAATTTGCCCATCTCCCGTTATAGATTAACTAACATGATATATAAAGGTGGAAAATGCATTTACTTACAGTTTAATTACTGGAAATATTTTGAATAGTTCAAAAAAGAAAAATCAAGAAAATAATTAGCCCACTGGTGTGTTAACAACCTGAATGTCCACTTGCAAATTGTATATGTATGTCTTCAATTCTTTCTCCGTTTCTGTGCAGTTTCTCTGTCCTTGTTGTGGCCGTGCAGTGAAGAATACGACAATATGTCTACTTTTAACTGAATGGGTGGAGTGAAAATAAGACACGTCAGAGTCAGAAAGAGCTTTTATTGCCAAGTATGATTGCACACACAAGGAATTTGTTTTAGTGTCTTTTGTTTTTAAGCTTCCAGTTCACAGAGACAACTTTACTTTACTTTACTTTTTAGTCATTTAGCAGATGCTTTTATCCAAAGCGACTTACAAATAAGAAAAAGTAACTAAAACTCTGATAAGTTAAAACTCTATAAAAACTATATATACACATTTAAGAAAATGAAGAAATTAAATAAAAATGACAAATGCATACAACAAGATTCAAAACGAAACAATTAAATGAAAACAAAAAAATAAAGCTAAAACAATTCAAAATATTAAAACAACAAAAGGTATGAGTATAAAAATGATTCTAACATGACACTAAGCCCATATATATATATATATATATATATATATATATATATATATATATATAATTTCATTTCCATGTAGTATGTTGAAGTTACGTTACTAAAATTACTCAAATTTATTAAAACTCAAACTAAAGAAAATACCTATAAAGATATAAAAAATTAATACATAATTTATCTTAAATTAAAATAGATAACAAATCAAGCGGCAGTAGTTTTTCAGTAATCCTAAAAAAAGAACACAGCCAAACACACATGCTAACAAACAACAACTTACTTACACATAGTAAGAATTGGTTGTAAAAAACTAAAACAGAAGTGAAACAAACAGTAAGAAAGAAGATAAATAAAAAGCGATACTTATCCCTGCCCGGTGGAGTCGCATGGAAGAGGCAATGGTCTTTACACTCTTCGGTCTTCTCACGAGGAGGTCTTCACGTGACCGCTGGTACGGTATATTAAACTTTTTTAAGCCCGTCTAACAAATCACTATTTGAATTCAGCTGAACACACTTTCCTGTTAATCACAATAAATGGCCAAGCAAGCGCTGACACTGACAAGAGACGAGATACAGTACGAGACCAAACGCCATTTCAGCACGTCTCCACACAGTAAACTAAACAAGCCACCTCCGGAGACCCGTGGACAGATTACTGTGAACACTGTAAACAAAGAAAAGAAACGGGAATCAACAACAACACACAGACAACAAAAATAATATGAGAATAAAAAATACACATATGTAAATATAAATAGACAAAAAAAATACAGTGCTCAGCGTAATTCCTCAGATTCCTCTGAGGAAGGATCTACTGACTCAGAGACGGGGCACCTTGGGGCACCCGCGTCCAGACCTCTGGAAACTTCATGTCTGGTCCCTGGACGGGACGCGGAGGTTCTAAGTGACCAACCCCAAGAGGTAGTCGACACCATCACTTCGGCGATAGCACCGTCTATGAGACATGCTTACACCTTGAAGTGGAACCTGTTCGTCGAATGGTGCTCTTTTCACAGAGAAAACCCCCGGAGATGCCCGATCAGAGTCGTGCTGTCCTTCTGAAAGAAGGCTGAATCCTCCACGCCTCCCCTCTATACCCTCTTGGCACCTGTCTCTAGTGCTCAGAGCACTACAGCAGGGCCCGTTCGAGCCTTTGCAGACAGTCGAGCCAAAGTTCCTCTCAATAAACTCTGCTCCTGCTTGCACTGGCCTCCACTAAGAGGGTTGGGGACCTACACGCATTTTCGGTCAACGATTCGTGCCTACAGTTTGGACCAGCGGATTCCCAGATAATCCTGAGGCCCCGGCCCGGCTATGTGCCCAAGGTTCCCACTACTCCTTTCAGAGACCAGGTGGTGAGCCTGCAAGCGCTGCCCCCGGAGAAGGCAGGCCCAGCCCTTGCTTTGCTTTGTCCCGTCCGAGCATTGAGATACTACGTTGACAGGACGCAAAGCTTCAGGACCTCAGACCAGCTCTTTGTCTATCACGGAGGCCGGCAGAAAGGGAATGCCGTCTCCAAGCAGAGGATGGCCCACTGGATAGTGGATGCCATCACCCTGGCTTATCAGGCACAGGGTGTGCCTTCCCTGTTCAGGTTGAGAGCTCACTCTACAAGAAGGCTCGTGGCGCCTCGCTGACAGATATTGTAGGGCTGTGGGCTGGGCGACCCCTAACACATTCGCTAGATTCTATAGCCTTCGTGTGGAACCAGTTTCCTCCTGTGTTCTCACCTTAAACGGGTAGAAGCACTGAGGGGTTTCGGTTTCAGGTCGGCTTGCTAAAAACTGCTCCAGAGAGTCCGTACTGTAGACCCTGTCGAGCTCCTCCGTCCCCTCGGCAGCCGGATGTAGCGGAGCATCCGGCGCCAGGCCCTCACTCGATGAATCCGTGAGAACCGGTGGAGGGCTGGGGTCCATATGTAGAGACCGTTCGGATCCCATATGTGTAAATTCCACGGTATAGCTTTAGAGCCTGTGTTTCCCGGCAGATTTCCTGCTACTTCCAAGAGGGTTACAATCACCTCCAATCTTCCATATGCATCTGACTATTGTCCATATGTGTAACTGCTTCTGAACCTCCCTCGGAAAGATAAGGACTTCCGCAGCATTCCTGTTCTAAGCTGAACGGGTACGTTTTCCCAGTGTTATCCAGTCCTACTGAGTGGGTAGTGCCATAGTGGCCCTAACCTGCGCCAAAAAATAACGGTACAGGAGGCCTCCACGGGACACTGGAAGGGGCAGTATCCGTGGCCTTTTGGTAGGGATCCCAATTCGTCGGTCCTCCGTGACGTCGAGAGTGATCGACTGATAGGGAACGTCTTGGTTACGTATGTAACCCTCGTTCCCTGAAGGAGGGAACGGAGACGTCCCGTCGCCACTGCTCCTGTACCACCGCTGAGCGGCCGGGCCCCGGCTCGGCTCCTCAGTGAAAACCTGAATATGCACTGCACCTGCCGCCTACTTATACTCACGCTGTGATCAGTGGCAGCTGGATGCAATAATTGCATGCCAATGTGCATTGGCTCGTTTAGTTTACACTCAATGTAGATTGGTCTCTCTAAGCGAGATCCCAATTCGTCGGTCCTCCGACGTGACGTCTCCGTTCCCTCCTTCAGGGAACGAGGGTTACATACGTAACCGAGACGTTCTCAAACAACTGATAACAGCTCTCAGTGATACGTGTCCGCTATATTAGCAGCAACATTCGCAAATGTTTACAGAACGAGCGGGAACCCATTGTGTCTGTAGCTGTCTCTATCTCTGTTTTATCACGTGATAGAAACGTGATTTACCACTATATAAACTGTATTTTCACTATTCTGTTGAAATAAATCTGGGTTTGTTGTTGCTCCTGTTACTGGGCAGAAGTTATTTGTTTCTCTAAACTCTTGGTTCAGTGTTACCGGATCGACTGCTGCAGACCATCATTTCAAACCGCCTCATCTTTGTACTCTTTGTTCATAAATACCCTGAAACATGAGGATTTCATATTTTGTCAGTATTTGGTGTGTCTCAGCGGCACCGGAGCTAAACCAGCACGATTGAAGATGATCCTACATCAACACAGCAGCTACTTTTGAGCGTAGTAAGTTGTTCACTTAGATTAGTTTGATATTTAGAGGTCTTCTTTCTGGCTCTAGAAGAGGAAGGCTGGAATTCCGGCACACATGATCACACATTAATGTGTTGCTGGGGTTAGAGCCTTTAAATTGGGAAATCGTTGTTGATAAATTATGTATGAATTTATTATGTCTTTATAGGTATTTTTTGTTTTAGTTTTAGTTTTAATAAATTGGAGTTAGTTAACGTAACTTCAACATATTACATGGAAATGAAATTATATATATGTATATATATGGGCTTAGTGACATGTTAGAATCATTATTATACTCATACATTTTGTTGTTTTAATATTTTGAATTGTTTTAGCTTTATTTTTTGTTTTCATTGAATTGTTTCGTTTTTAATGTTGTTGTATGCATTTGTCATTTTTATTTAATTTCTTCATTTTCTTAAATGTGTTTATATAGATTTATAGAGTTTTAACTTAAGGTTTAACACACCAGTGGGCTAATTATTTTCTTGATTTTTCATTTTTGGACTATTCGAAATATTTCCAGTAATTAAACTAAGTAAATGCATTTTGCACCTTTATATATCATGTTAGTTAATCTATAACGGGCGATGGGCAAATTAGCATAATGTTCTATCAGGGTCATTCTATGGCAATATCCATTTTCTTCTGTCCCCATAGCCTTTACAGAAATATTACACTTAAAAAACATTTTAGGGTTATGATTTCTTTATATTTAAATATGAAACAATATGTTATTTGAGCAGTTACACCTCCTTGTGGCAAAAATTATTTTTTAATTGAATAAATAGAATTTCAAGCTTGGCCTCACAGCCATGTACAGAGGAAAAGTGCTTTATTTTGAGGCCCAAAACTGTTTTTATACCATTTAAAATACAATGTAAATGACATTTCTTATGAAGCTTTTAGCTGAACTCACTGGTATGGCCTGCTTTATTGTTGTGAATTGTAATGCCAGTCAAATAAATGAGGATCACAGGAACACATTTCACTCTGCAGTGCAGTAAATGTAGTCAACATTCACTAAAACAACACACAGTCAATGTTTAGCTGTAACTATAATGCCTGAGGTGTGTTTGTCAAACCAGTTTGACAAAACTGGTATCGCTGGTATCGCTTTTTATTTATCCTTTTTCCTACTACTTGTTTCACTTCTGTTTTAGTTTTATAACCAATTCTTACTGTGTAAAAAAAGAAGTACACTTAGGCCTTTAGTGTTATGTTAGAATCATTTTATACTCATACCTTTTCTTGATCTTATATTTTGACTTGTTATAATAACACTTTCACTGTATAGAAACACAGCAAAGGACATTTACATGACATTATCAAAGAACATTATCAAGACTTCCGTCTCAAAAACTCCCATTATAATTCCTGAAGCTGTTTGAATTGTGAAATGGTTCCCCTTCATGGAAACTTCGAACTGCGTCCCCTAGGGGTCGCTATGGGGAATGCCCTCAGCGTGACTCGTGTCTGAAGATACATATGTAAAAACACCACCTGTTGGCCGGCGACAGCCCATGACGTCACTACCGGCGCAACCACAATATAAGGGCCGCCGGGAGAATACATCATCCTCTTCTTCGTCTTCACTGACTGTTTTGTTTGAAGCGTGCATTCTGGTAAGAGTACAGTTTTCTCTCTATCATGGCGAGCACTAGCAAGGCGTTTAAGTTTGTGTGTGAATCCGTGTCCTCGTTATTTGACACCCGATGTCACACACAATCTTTGCGTCTTTTGTTTGGTCAAGGAGCACGCACGCGATGTCCTTGAGGGAAAAAAAGAGGGGCAGCCGTCTGCTTCCCGCGATTCGGGACCCACCGCTGCCGAGGCACAGAGGCGATTGAAATCGTGGGGTTCACAGTTGGATACGGCCGATGAATTAGAGAGGGACCGCCCCTTTTCGCGCGCGTCGGCCGAGAACGAGAGTGAGCTGCTGGATTGTGATGATGCGATCTTTCTAACATCATCAAGTTCAGCGGCTAGTGGTTATGCCCAGGAAGAGCAGGAGATGTTTGAGGGCGAGGAAGTTGAGACTGAACCCTCTCAATCCTCCTGCACTGCATATGAATGAGTTATTGGAGGTTATGGATCATAAAAATAAATCTTTCTGGCCATAAATCCCCAGCTCGAGCGAGTCTTCCTTTCTTCATAAATCTCGATGTGGAGGTTGAGAAGGAGTGGAAAAAGCTATTTTTTCTCGTATTCATAGGTTTCAGCATACTAGTTATGCTGACATTGAGGGGATGCGTGAAAATGGCTATGAGGGGATGCCCCCTGTGCAAGAGATGATAGCCAGCTTATCTCTCTGTGGGCGAGACATCCTCTCTCAAGGCTCCCTCCTTGCCATCTAAGCCCCTGAATCTTGCTTAAATGGCAGGGCATATGCAGCAGCAGGTCAGACCGTCGCTTCGTTGCACACTATGGCGGTGCTTCAGGCGTACCAGACTGATATGCTGAAAGACCTGGATAAGGCTTTCTATAAAGTCCAGGTCTGAGCCCGAACAACCAGGGGTCCTAGCCCATCTCGGTCTGGGGATCAGAGATGGGCTCAGAAGGTTAGTCTCGCGACTCATGCCCCTCCCCCGCCTACGGGTAGGGCTAGAGAGAGGCACGGGTCAGAGAGAGGCAAAACCTGAGGGAGGTGTTCCAGATGAGGCGTCCTATATGACACTCTCGTCCACACCAGAGTAAGAACATCTACTCCTTTCCCTTAGGGGGGCATCTGCCCTCTTATTCCTCTCGAATTCCCCTGCAACCAATGGATGAGTACGATCCATTTCTAAAGGCTATCGGCTATCGCAGTGATTACCTCACTCGTCAATACTAGATTCAGGCTAGGAGCGCTCCCTGTTGGTCGAGCTAGCATCGCTCCCCTCACCATAGAGGGTCACCTATGAGCCTGCCGCTCCCTTCTGTGCGTCTAAGTTCTCCACTCTCCAGAGCTCGTTGTTGGTAGAGCTAGCATTGCTCCCCTCATCTAGAGGGTCACCTATGAGCATGCCGCTCCCTTCTGAGCATCTGAGTTTTCCTCTCATTCTGAAGAATGTGTTCTCCGCTCCCCAGAGCTCTGTGATAGGTCGCTCTCCTGTTGGTCGAGCTAGCCTTGCTCCCCTCACCTTAGAGGGTCACCTATGAGCATGCCGCTCCCTTCTGAGCGTCTAAGTTCCCTCTCATTCTGAGGAGTGAGTTCTCCACTCTCCGGAGCGCGTTGTTGGTAGAGCTAGCCTTGCTCCCCTCACCTTAGAGGGTCACCTATGAGCCTGCCGCTCCCTTCTGTGCGTCTAAGTTCTCCACTCTCCAGAGCTCGTTGTTGGTAGAGCTAGCATTGCTCCCCTCATCTAGAGGGTCACCTATGAGCATGCCGCTCCCTTCTGAGCATCTGAGTTTTCCTCTCATTCTGAAGAATGTGTTCTCCGCTCCCCAGAGCTCTGTGATAGGTCGCTCTCCTGTTGGTCGAGCTAGCCTTGCTCCCCTCACCTTAGAGGGTCACCTATGAGCATGCCGCTCCCTTCTGAGCGTCTAAGTTCCCTCTCATTCTGAGGAGTGAGTTCTCCACTCTCCGGAGCGCGTTGTTGGTAGAGCTAGCCTTGCTCCCCTCACCTTAGAGGGTCACCTATGAGCATGCCGCTCCCTTCTGAGCATCTAAGTTCCCTAACATTTCTGAGGAATGAGTTCTCCGCTCCCCAGAGCTCTGTAATAGATTGCTCTCCTTGATTGGTCGAGCTAGCCTTGCTCCCCTCACCATAGAAGGTCACCTATGAGCATGCCGCTCCCTTCTGAGCGTCTAAGTTTCCTCTCATCTGAGGAAGGAGTCCTCCGCTCTCCAGAGCTCGCTGTCTCACCTAGAGGGTCATTTATGATCATGCCACTCCCTTCTGAGCGTCTGAGTTCCCTCTCATTCTGAGTTTCTCCGCTCCCCAGAGCTCTGTGATAGGTCACTCTCCTTGTTGGTCGAGCTAGCATTGCTCCCCTCACCTAGAGGGTTACTTATGAGCATGCCGCTCCCTTCTGAGCATCTGAGTTCCCTCTCACTCTAAAGAGTGAGTAGTTCTCCGCCCCGGAGCCATAGAACGTTACCCATCTAGATAAGTGCACATGCTACGATCTTTGGGCACTTTTTAAAAATCCACTCAGTGGTAAGATCGCACATCAAGTGTTCTGCGTTCTTTTCTAAAAATCCATGTTATGGTAAGTGCGCAGGCTAGACTTTGGGCACTTTTTTAAAATCCACTCAGTGGTAAGTTCGCACATCAAGGTTCTGCATTCTTTCTAAAAATCCTGTACGGTAGGGTTACGCGCACAGCTTCGTGCCCTTTTTTGAGTTGGTTAAAGCCCCGGCTTGTGCCTTGGGCCCCGCTCCCTTTGTCCCATATATTTTGGGTCCAAAAAAATTAAAAATAAATAAAAAAAAGGGTGTCGCTACCAAAGGGTCTGTTGAGACAGTTCCCTCAGCAAGCTTGTGCAGAGCAAGCGGTAGCTTCTGAGTAACCGGCCAGGACCTAGTTACTACCACTAGGTGCTTGGCCATATCCCCTTAAAGGAATCTTTCTGATTCCAGACCTTTGAGCTCTACCCTGGGTCCGGTAGTCCCGGCACCCAGCAGGTAAGGATTTTAGGGTATGCAGCTCAGGCTTTTTGGGTGTAGGGGATAATGTCACTGACAGCCATCAACCGTCCTGGGGGCAACTCCCTTAGCCTGGTAGAGTTGGCTTAGTGCTCGCCTTTTTCGCGAAATTGGCTTGCACTCCCCTCAGCATGGTGGCGTGGGTATAACGTTCCCCATAGCGACCCCTAGGGGACGCAGTTCGAAGTTCCCATGAAGGGGAACTTCTCAGGTTACGTATGTAATCATGGTTCCCCGAGTGGGGAACGAGACACTGCGTCCCCTAGGCTTTGGGCCATGCTTCGGACGCAAGCTTCAGACGAAGAAGCGGATGATGTATTCTCCCGACCACTTATATTGTGGTCGCGCCGGTAGTGACGTCATGGGCTGTCGCCGGCCAACAGGTGGTGTTTTTACATATGTATCTTCAGACACGAGTCACGCTGAGGGCATTCCCCATAGCGACCCCTAGGGGACGCAGTGTCTCGTTCCCCACTCGAGACACATGGAACGAGACACTTATTCGTCACATGGAAGATCACAGCGTAGATTTGGTATGTCCCAAAAGACATGGGCGGGGCTCCGCCCCACAAGAACAATCTGATTGGTAGAAGCCTCTAGTGGGCGTACTGAAATCAGTCTGTTAAAACTGAACACTACAGCTTTTTAGTCACTCTGCTTTTACTTGCTCGTTCGCTGAAGCACCGGAAGCCGGTCGCGCTGGACCACCGCTTTACCATCAGGCTAAAGACACCATCCAAAAGCATTCAACACTTCGTTGAAGTAATAACAACTAGAAACAAACAGCTCAACAGCTTCCACGTCCAACAAAAAAAACAAGACCGCCAATCGCTAGAGGGCTTCCCGGTGATGTCACGCAGCAGCGACGTAAGCCATCAGAGAACACGAGGAAACACTGGAACAAAAAAAGATCTGCGGCCTGCTTAACGTAAAGCAAGTATCAAACAAAACCTCTATTCTTAATGAACTGGTGAATTGGTCTGTACGCAGAAACATAGCAGAGTCTCTGTTCGTGACCTTCTTTTAGTTACAGTTATGAGATAGCAAAGAGTGCTACTTTAAACTTTCTTCTAACGTTACTCGCAAAACTCCTGGTATGTGTGTGTGTATGTATATGTGTATGTGTTTTATTAAGTTAGTCCATGTATTGTAGAATAACAGTGTCAGGCGTGTTCTCTGTGTCTTGTGTTTCCCCTCCTCTCGTGTCCATAATCATCAGTTCCCAGCCCTGTGTCTTTAGTTAATTAGTCCCCAGCCCTGTGTTATTAATTATCTTGTTTGCTCCTTCGTTTCCTTCCCTTTATAAGTCCTCAGTGCTCCCAGTGTCTTTGTCGAGTCTAAACGTCATTACCTGTGTGTTCATGTCTCCCGCGATCTCTGTTCTGTGTTGCAAATAAAGTACCCTGAAGAAAGTTCCACGCCTACTCGTTCTGTGTTCCTGGCTCCCCCGCGTATCCCGTGTGACAGAAGACTCGACCCAAACAACTTATCCTCCTTCACGGCGATGGAGTTTGCCGCCGGCGTCCTCGCCCTTAGTGGAATCTCTCCTTCGTGGAGTTCGCTGGGGAAATCTGCGGGCTCGCCGCAGTGACGGAGTTGCACGACGTGGCCATCCTCCACCTGTTTCGGCTCGGGGCCTCTTACCATCACCCCATGGATCTCCCAAACATCACGGGATTGTGTTGGAGAGAGGGTATCTACCGGTGTCTGGGAAGTTTCCGGTCCCGAGTCGGAACCAGCCCTCTGGTGTCTCCGCTGGCCCCGCCCAGCTTATCTTCGTCTCCGCTGGTCCCGCCCAGCTCACCTTCGTCTCCGCGGGCTATTTCCAGTTCGCCGCTTCCCGAGCGCCGCGAGAGTCCGTGCTTCCCGAGCGCCCCCGAGAGATTGCGCTGCCAGAGCGCCCCCGAGACGCTGCGCGGCCAGAGCGCCCCCGAGACGCTGCGCGGCCAGAGCGCCCCCGAGACGCTGCGCGGCCAGAGCGCCCCCGAGACGCTGCGCCGCCGGAGCACCCCCGAGACGCTGTGCCTCCCGAGCGCCCCCGAGACGCTGCGCCGCCGGAGCACCCCCGAGACGCTGTGCCTCCCGAGCACCGCCGAGAGTCCGCCCCTGCTGGTTCCGTCCAGCTCTCCAGAGCCCCTGCCGGCTCCGTCCAGCTCTCCAGAGCCCCTGCCGGCTCCGTCCAGCTCTCCAGAGCCCCTGCTGGTTCCGTCCAGCTCTCCAGAGCCCCTGCCGGCTCTGTCCAGCTCTCCAGAGCCCCTGCCGGCTCCGTCCAGCTCTCCAGAGCACCTACTGGGGAATTTCCCCAAGAAAATTTTGGGGGGGAGACTACCCGCCATGGCCTCCCATGCTCCCCGCTTCGCCATGGCCTCCCGAGTCCCCGGATCCACCATGGCCTCCTGGGTCCCCGGATCCACCATGGACACCCAAGCTCCCATATCCGCCATGGCCTCCCGAGTCCCCTGACCCGCCATGGCTCCCAGAACGGGCGCCGCCCTGGATTTTTTATTATGATCTTATTTTTGTTGTCTGTGTGTTGTTGTTGTTTCTGTGAACTGGAAGCTTATGTCACTAAATTCCTTGTATCATACTTGGCAATAAAGTACTTGGCAATAAAAGCTCTTTCTGACTCTGACGTGTCTTATTTTCACTTCACCTATTCAGTTAAAAGTAGACATATTGTCGTATTCTTCACTGCACGGCCACAACAAGGACAGAGAAACTGCACAGAAGCGGAGAAACAATTGAAGACATGCATAGTCAATTTGCAAGTGGACATTCAGGTCAGTTAAAAGATATGCTTTCATTAAACTTACATGCAAAACCAACAGAGATATTTTGTGTGTAGAACTAGGGGCGACTTAATCAATAAGCGAGATAAGCGGTCGCTTAGGGCCCCGTGGAGTCAGGGGCCCCGTCTGATATTAGCGAAACATATGCAGCATTGAGCGACGTAGCCGTTCTCAGATATATCCGCTGATTTCTTCAACGCAGTGACCAGAAGTGTTCAAGTTAGAATACACTTACCGATCAAAGTGTCGAGTTTTTGTCAAGTGCTGAGTTCTGCAAGGTCTGAATCATCTCACTATAACAAGATGTAAATCAGAGATTCATTGTGCTGTGTAGAGATTATTAACTGAACGTCGTGAGATCACAATGCATTGAAGTGAGTCACAGCTATAGTGATTATGAGGAGCGCATTCTAGACTCAGAACAGAGATATTCTCCTCAGTAAAGAAAGTATTGTGTTTCAAGTCACACTTTTATTTTTCTTGATGTTTCTAACCGACTCTCTTGTGTGCTTCTCCAAGGCGCACTACTCGTATAAATGCAGGAATGCAATGACTGGAGATCTTCACTTAATAATAGGTTTCATTTTCGATGTGTTTCTCGGCAAACACTAAAGCAGGGCGTCATGCACTTATTATGTTTGAGGGGCACAGGGGGGGGGGGGGGAGGGGGTTAATTATTTTCTTGATTTTTCTTTTTTGGACTATTCGAAATATTTCCAGTGATTAAACTGTAAGTAAATGCATTTAGCACCTTTATATATCATGTAAGTTAATCTATAACGGGCGATGGACAAATTAGCATAATGTTCTATCAGGGTCATTCTATGGCAATATCCATTTTTTTCTGTCCCTATAGCCTTTACAGAAATATTACACTTGAAAAACATTTTAGGGTTATGATTTCTTTATATTTTAATATAAAACAATATGTTATTTGAGCAGTTACAGCTCCTTGTGGCGAGAATGGTTTTTTAATTGAATAAATAGAATTTCAAGCTTGGCCCCACAGCCATGTACAGAGGAAAAGTGCTTTATTTTGAGGCCCAAAACAGTTTTTATACCATTTAAAATACAATCATGTATTCATAACTATTCATATGATGTAAATGACATTTCTTATGAAGCTTTTAGTTGAACTCACTGGTGTGACCTGCTTTATTGTTGTGAATTGTAATGCCAGTCAAATAAATGAGGATCACAGGATCACATTTCACTCTGCAGTGCAGTAAATGTAGTCAACGTTCACTAAAACAACACACAGTCAATGTTTAGCTGTAACTATAATGCCTGACCTAGTCAGGTGTGTTTGTCAAAGCAGTTTGACAAAACTGGTATCGCTGGTATCGCTTTTTATTTATCCTCTTTCCTACTACTTGTTTCACTTCTGTTTTAGTTTTATAACCAATTCTTACTGTGTAAAAAAAGAAGTACACTTAGGCCTTTAGTGTTATGTTAGAATACTTTTATACTCATACCTTTTCTTGATTTCATATTTTGACTTGTTTTTAGCTGAAATGTTGTTGTATGCATTTGTCATTTTATTTAATTTATTTATGGTCTTAAAAGTGTATATATATAATATTTATAGTTTTAACTTTTAATTTTAGTTACTTTTTCTTATTTGTTAGTCGCTTTGGATAAAAGAGTCTGCTAAAAGTAAAGTAAAAGTAAAGTAAAGAATTGAAAAAAAAAACAATAGAATACAAATGGATTGAACTACTTAATTCAGTGAGTATACAATGATTGACAAAATGTGGTTTGATACCTTGCTAAACCTATTTTGTAAAATCCTTTTTCATGAAAATTGTCAATGGTATCATCTGACCTTCCTTACGGGTAAATAAATACACAAAAAAAGAAAATTGATGTGTATTTTATGTCATTTATGTGTATTCATAAAATCAAAAGGTAATCTAGTAATGTGGTCTAATTTTAAAAGTTAGAAAAATAAATGGATTTTAAGACATTGCCATACCAAAAGTGAACGTCTCAGAATCACACATTAACTTTGCATAAAATCCGTATTTTTTAACTCAAGTGCCATCTATGGGTGTCATACCTTAATAGATTTTTAAATGACTGACTTTGTATTTAACGTGAATTTAATAATAAAAAAACGTAATTACTAATTATAACCCTTTCACTGTATAGAAACACAGCAAAGGACATTTACATGACATTATCAAAGAACATTATCAAGACTTCCGTCTCCAAAACTCCCATTATAATTCCTAAAGCTGTTTGAATTGTGAAATGGATATCACGTACACACTTCTGCACTTGTTGTTTCTGATGAGAGAGTCCACCATTCAGTCAGCGAGCGCGCTTCCTGAACTCATCTGAATGTCTCTGATTGGTCACTGCATTCATAAGCTCAACAGAATCGTCTGTGATTGGTTGTAATGCGTCTGTCTCTGACTCAGCGCCTGGGAACGCAGATTTCAATTTAGCTGCTGATGATTTGACGCACTGAACGCAGACATCCCAAGTCTCCCGGAAGTTCCGGGAGTCTCCCGCATATTGATAGCGGCTCCCTGATGCCCGCAAATGAGTTAAAATATCCCGGAATCTAGAGCGAGTGATCAAGAGCGCGCATGCGAGACAGAGACTGTGCTTCAACACATGTAGCGCGCGCACGGCAGAAAGGGAGAGGGAGCGAGGGACCTTGCGTGTGCGTGCGTGTGCTAGTCTGCGTGTGTGCCTCATGAAGCGCATGTAATACAGAGAGCGTCCTGATTGGCCTGTTTCGGTAAGTCAACCAATCAATTGTCAGTGTGGGCGGGCTTTTATCTCTTATCCCGAGTCCCGAACTGAATATTCAGTTCAGTATATCTAGAAACAAGAGCGCCATGGCAGAGGGAGAGGGCCCCAAAAAACGAAAATATAAGACACATTTTACCCAAGACTACACGAAAGTGTACCCCTGTCTTATAAAAGTGAAAAATAATGACAGTCTTGCACGCTGTACAGTTTGCAATAGCGACTTCAGCATTGCCCATGGTGGGTTAAATGATTGTAGAAGACATGTTGAGGTGAGTTCATCAAGTTTCATTTGATTTCATGTGCATATTATTCAGGTCGGCTAGCAACTAGCTACATGAAAACACCTTAGACATATGTAAAATTGCAATGGAATATAAATAAAAGCAGTTTACATAATAGATAGAGAGAAAGAGAGAATTTTATTTGTCATTGTGCAGTAGTACCATACAACGAAATTTGCTTGTGCATCATCTAAAAATACTCGCTTTCATATACACACTCACACAATAAATAAAGTATAAAAATTATAAAACAATAACAGGGCATCCAATATTACACTGAAGTCCCATTGCATAAAGTCCCTATCTATAAAGTGCAACTGTGCTGACTGGGTGGTAGGGGTGTATGATTGTTCAGTTCTTTGATGGCCCTTGGGATAAAAGTATAAATAGTTTCAACTGTATTTCGTTATAAAAGTAAAGTCATGTTCTGTGGTGAAATATCATATCCTTGGCCTCCTTTTTTGTTGGGGGGGCGGGATCGGCAGGGGGTTGTGCTTTCGGGATACCTCTCTGAAATGCTTTTTTGCAGGTTGAGATGTCTGTGAACGTTCTAATCATGAACGAAACAACGTGATTGTATCAAATATAACAAATATTAATCGGCTATTTTGGTCTTTTGGAAGCTGCTTTCAAAATTCATTTGGCTCAGAATCTGATGGTGCACGTGTCTCACTTTGAATGGGCATGACGCCTCTGTCATACAGTCTTCAGAACACCTGAAATATGAAATGAGTTGCCTGGGATAAATTTATTTTTGTAAAAAGATTGGAAAAGTTTACAATTTATTAAATGGAAAAGAGCTTGCTTTTTTTGATAATGACTTCATTTGTGATCTAAAAAACATAATGTAGCCAAATTTGGCTTTTGAACTGCATCAGGTTGACTAATTACTGGCTGTAAAGGTACAAATAAACAGTCTCAAATTGGAGGATAGATTGTCAGTAATGTATAATAATAAGATTAAACACTCAATTTTCAGTTAAATGCATTTCATTATTGAATTTAGAGATGTCATTGTCTAGCTTATTTTAGTTTAATAATATCTGTGAAATCAAATTGACGATAATCGCTAGCTCACCTGTGTTAACGTGAATGAGCCTGGTCTGTTTGTCTGTATTAGCATGAGAAGGCAGATTGGGTTTCTGTTGCTCAGCACAAATATCACAACTGCTGTTAATGAACTCAATAATACAAAACAATAAGAAAGCAGTTCTGTCAGGACCACTATCGTCAAAGATGATTGACAAGTAGCATACAGTTTGGATTGGCGGTATGGCTCTGTTCTGGGCCTAGCATAGTGTAGAGTCTCGTCACATAAGATGATTGAAAAAAACAGCACCTTTTTAAGAACTTTTCCTCCTTTCATTTTCCAAGTCATAAATGCCAACCAACTAAAGAAAAGTGGCGCCTCTCTGTCTGGAAATACCCCCTTTTACTTATCTCTGCAAGGATTGAGATGTTCACCAGATCTACGTTAATGACTGTTGCATGACCTCAAAGCCCGTCCTCGAGCAGCTCCAGCGCGCGCTTTTTCGTGGGGAACAAAGACTCAAACCTGCACAGAGGAGTTCCAAGAGGAAACTAGTGGCTTTTTCTATTGAAGCAATATACTCAAGAGACAATATATATTAAGGTTGAATTTTATGTCTTGTATAAGCTTGCTGTGTAAGTGGAACCTATGATTTTGCTTAACCTATGACGTATTACTGTTCCCTGTGAGGTTATAATGTGTTTAGATTCATATAGACGGTCGTAAACATTATGAATCAGTGATGCGACCGATTTGGTGATATTATAAATGGGTTAAGCATGTGATAACACTTTATATAAGTATTAAAACTCTTATTATTCGTCACATGGAAGATCAGAGTAGATTTGGTATGTCCCAAAAGACATCGGGGGTGCTCCGCCCCACAAGAACAATCTGATTGGAAGAAGCCTCTAGTGGGCGTACTGAAATCAGTCTGTTAAAACTGAACACTACAGCTTTTTAGTCACTCTGCTTTTACTTGCTCGCTCGCTGAATATGGGGTGTTAACAATGCTATTCCTAAGCTTAGCAGGCGAAGGAGAAGGAGCAGTCTACCCTCCCGTCGCCGTCAGACCGTGTCAAATTTTGAATGGGATTAATAGGAAGGGCAGACAACAGACCCACGGCGACGTCACTGTAGAACCAATCATAGGCGGCGACGTGACGGCGGCGTACGTGAGAAATTTACATAAAAACTGACGTGTGATAAGTACGTCTGAACTAGGTACGCCGGATATATATATACATCGTCTCTATGTACGTCGCATTATATGACGCCTGATATTTACGTCGCATCTAAGTGCGTCGCATTATATGACGCCTGATATGTACGTCGCATTATATGACGCCTGATATATATACGTCGTCTCTAAGTGCGTCGCATTATATGACGCCTGATATTTACGTCGCATCTAAGTGCGTCGCATTATATGACGCCTGATATTTACGTCGCATCTAAGTGCGTCGCATTATATGACGCCTGATATGTACGTCGCATTATATGACGCCTGATATATACGTCGTCTCTAAGTACGTCGCATTATATGACGCCTGATATATACGTCGTCTCTAAGTACGTCGCATTATATGACGCCTGATATATACGTCGTCTCTAAGTACGTCGCATTATATGACGCCTGATATATACGTCGTCTCTATGTACGTCGCATTATATGACGCCTGATATATACGCCGTCTCTAAGTACGTCGCATTATATGACGCCTGATATATACGTCGTCTCTAAGTACGTCGCATTATATGACGCCTGATATATACGTCGTCTCTAAGTACGTCGCATTATATGACGCCTGATATATACGTCGTCTCTAAGTACGTCGCATTATATGACGCCTGATATATACGTCGTCTCTAAGTACGTCGCATTATATGACGCCTGATATATACGTCGTCTCTAAGTACGTCGCATTATATGACGCCTGATATATACGTCGTCTCTAAGTACGTCGCATTATATGACGCCTGATATATACGTCGTCTCTAAGTACGTCGCATTATATGACGCCTGATATATACGTCGTCTCTAAGTACGTCGCATTATATGACGCCTGATATATACGTCGTCTCTAAGTACGTCGCATTATATGACGCCTGATATATACGTCGTCTCTAAGTACGTCGCATTATATGACGCCTGATATATACGTCGTCTCTAAGTACGTCGCATTATATGACGCCTGATATATACGTCGTCTCTAAGTACGTCGCATTATATGACGCCTGATATATACTAGGGGTCGACCGATATGTGTTTTTCAGGGCCGATACCGATACCGATACCGATTATTACAGATCAAGTAGACCGATAACCGATATTTTGAACCGATATACGTGTCTGGTGTAAAAATGAAAATGAATGCCAAAATTAATAATAACAAGAGCTCTGACAAAAAAAACGTTCTTTAAATGCTTTTAAACATGTCTTTAATTCTGAAAACTGTTAATAACAACAACATTTCCGTTGATTTTAATTTACAGTACAGTGCAAATGAAGGCATAAAACATTAATTTAATTTATCTTTTAATCAAATGAGAGTTAGACTTTATTTTTGGCAAACAAATGAGTTTACTATTAAAATTAAAACATGGAAGAAATAGCATATTGTGTGATTATTCTCAACAAAAGTTGTAATAATTGTTGTAGTTGTATTACGTATACAGTAATATATTCGGCTAAACCGAACTTATATTTTGACAGGTTGCCATGAGGACCTTTTAAGTTTCTGTAGCCTATGTATATATGATATGACGATCGTTTTACTCAAATGAAACGGTCAAATGCTCATCAAGTGACTCTCCGAGCAGTTCTGGGGATGTTGTTCGTGTATTTATGTCCTCATTTATGCTGAAAACACCGCGAGCTTCACGCGCTCTTCATGTATGTGTGCAGTAAATGAAACCGCACGTCTGTGTCATTCATTAACAGAGATGCAGAACATGCAGGATTCATATTTAAAATGTTTTTGCGGCTTACTATTTATAGATACTAGTCCATAGCGCAGTCGATTTAAGTGTACTGACCTAGTTTTGATTAATTCATCCAAACTTCGACACATTCCGCGACATTCCGCGTTATACGGTAAATTCCATTATATGACTGCATTCCGCGATTCCGCCCGCATTTTCCGCATCGCGGACATCATAGTGGATTGTGATTTATTGCAACTTCAGCAACGTCTGCTGCTGCTTTACCTTTGAGAGACAACTGATGCGTGATCACTGAGGCAGCTCCAGTTAGCATGTGCTTTCGGTGTGAGACTGGCTTCAGTTTTCCGCGTTGATTGGTCGGACTCGTGACTTCCTACATATCAGATGAGCGGTGGGCGGAGATTGCTCTCAGAGATTGAGAGATCGCCTCACTCTCACAGAGTGTTGAGCTCAGACAGGCTGCATCGAGCCAAATAGTGCATTTAAACATTAAATAATTTCACCTGTATTATTTAGTCACCAATAAATAATATCACCTGTAATTAGTATGTTTGTTTGCATTATAAAAAAAATTAATTTAAAAAAATCAAAAAAAAAATCAAAAAAAAATATCGGCAAATATGTTTTGAAAATGGCCGATATCGATAATCGGTAAAAAGCTTAATATCGGCGCCGATAATCGGCCAGGCCGATAATCGGTCGACCCCTAATATATACGTCGTCTCTAAGTACGTCGCATTATATGACGCCTGATATATACGTCGTCTCTAAGTACGTCGCATTATATGACGCCTGATATATACGTCGTCTCTAAGTACGTCGCATTATATGACGCCTGATATATACGTCGTCTCTAAGTACGTCGCATTATATGACGCCTGATATGTACGTCGCATTATATGACGCCTGATATATACGTCGTCTCTATGTACGTCGCATTATATGACGCCTGATATATACGCCGTCTCTAAGTACGTCGCATTATATGACGCCTGATATATACGTCGTCTCTAAGTACGTCGCATTATATGACGCCTGATATATACGTCGTCTCTAAGTACGTCGCATTATATGACGCCTGATATATACGTCGTCTCTATGTACGTCGCATTATATGACGCCTGATATATACGTCGTCTCTAAGTACGTCGCATTATATGACGCCTGATATATACGTCGTCTCTAAGTACGTCGCATTATATGACGCCTGATATATACGTCGTCTCTAAGTACGTCGCATTATATGACGCCTGATATATACGTCGTCTCTAAGTACGTCGCATTATATGACGCCTGATATATACGTCGTCTCTAAGTACGTCGCATTATATGACGCCTGATATATACGTCGTCTCTAAGTACGTCGCATTATATGACGCCTGATATATACGTCGTCTCTAAGTACGTCGCATTATATGACGCCTGATATATACGTCGTCTCTAAGTACGTCGCTTTATATGTATTTGCAGTACTATATGTATTGAAATGTTAACTGGCAAAGTACGGAAACTGACAAGAAGTTGGTAAATACGCAGTATTGTTGTAATATGTTAAGGTAACGTTAATCGGAGGCCGTTTACAATTTTGTTTACGCTGTTAAAGAGGGGTTTGAATAAGTTTCAAGTTTTGCACTTTATTGTCTTACATTTTATATATTCTGTGTTATTACTGTAGCAGTTAAAAGTTTTTCTCTTGTTCTCTTATTGTTCGTATGTCAGTTAAACGTTCTTGTTTTTCTCTTAATGTACGGGGGATTCGTGATTTATCTAAACGCAAGGCTTTATTTTTATTTTGTATGTCACAGAAAAGAGAGATTTATTTTTTTCAAGAAACACATTCTTCTTTCAAAGATGAAACTTTTTGGCGCAATCAATGGGGAGGTAATATTTTATTCTGTCATGGTACTAACCACTCCGCTGGAGTTCTGATTTTGTTTGATCGTAATTTTAGTGGCTCTATTCTTCAGTCCTTTTCTTCTTCTGAGGGCAGATGGATTATTGTTGTTATTCTTTTGGGAGATTTCTTGTTTATCTTGGCCAATGTTTATGGTTTTAACAATCATACGCAAAACAGCAGTTTTTTCATTATCTTTTTTCTAAAATCTTTGATTTAAAAAGTAAATATCCTTCTGCTGCAGTAATAGTTGAAGGAGATTTTAACGAAGCTCCCGACTTATGTATGGATAGATTTCCTTCAAAACCAGAATCACGCAGATGTAATACCATTATTAATGATTTTTGTAACTTCCTTTCTCTATTGGATGCCTACAGGTTTATTCATGCTGATGCTTGTTCATATTCTTGGTTTAGTGCAAATCTCTTAAGAAAATCGCATATAGATTATTGGCTTATATCTGATTTTATGTCTCTAAAAAATATTTTATTAAATCCAGTGATATCTGTCCTGCTCCTCTCACAGATCATGCTTTTATCGATCTTATTTTATCTGATTCTGGTGCTGGTTCTCATAGAAATCCTGGATACTGGAAACTAAATTGTTCTTTATTAGGACTTTTCTCTTATTGTTCAGGTATTAAGAAAATTATTGAAGAATTTAAAGGAAAACCATCAGTTTCAATATCTTCTAATTGGGAGTTGTTCAAATATGAGTGTAGAAAATTCTCTATTCGATTTAGTAAACAGTTAGCAAAGGCAAAATCTTTAAGGTATACCTCTATATTAAATGAAATGAATCAAATTCTAGGAAAACAACAAACAGAAGAAGATGATAAAGTAAAACTACACAACCTAAAAGAAGAATTAGATAACATTTATAAAGAAAAGGCTAAGGGTGCGTTTATTAGAACGAGGGTGAAATGGCTAGAATTCGGGGAGAAAAATTAAAAAAAAAAAAAATTTAGAAAAGAGAAGAGGAAAAGTAAAAAAAATATCTTCTCTATATATTGCAGGTAGTTTAGTTACAGATGAAACCAGGGTTTCTAAATTTGTTTCCAGTTTTTATTCACAACTTTATACTTCTACGTTTAACCCACAAATTTATGATAGCTTTTTTGAGAGGGTTCAGGCATTCACACCCATTATAAGTGATGATAATATGTCTTCTTGTGAGATGGATTTGTCTTTGGAAGAGTTGGATGTTATTATTCATAAATCCCCTCTTAATAAAAGTCCAGGTCCAGATGGACTGCCTTTTGAATTCTACAGGACCTTTTGGCAAGACATAAAATAATTTATTTTAGAAGTGTTCAAAGACTGTGTACAGAAAGGTGAATTGACTGAGTCCATGAAGCAGGGGCTAATTACTTTAATTCCAAAACCTAACAAAGATTCCCTGCATTTAGATAATTGGCGCCCGATTACTTTACTTAATTCAGATTATAAATTGTTAGCTTCCCTTTATGCAAACAGGCTGAAACCATGTTTAGAATAAATTGTTTCTGTTTCCCAGTCTGGCTTTATGAAAGGCAGGCACATAGGTAATAATATACGGTTAGTGTTAGATATTTTAGACTATAAGGAATTGATAAACGACAAAGCAGTTATTTTATTTTTAGACTTTTATAAGGCCTTTGATACAGTCGAACACGAGTTTATGTTTGAATCTTTGCGTAGGTTTGGTTTTGGTCATTCTTTCATTAAAATAGTACAGACTTTTTACAAAAATATTAATAGCAATGTGTCTTTGGTTAATGGTGTTTCTCCTCGGTTTGTGATTAGTAGGGGTATCAGACAAGGGTGTCCTATATCACATTTTTTATTTGTATTGGTCGCTGAGTTTCTTAATATTTTTATTACTCATTGCTTAGATGTTCAGGGTATTCTAGTAGCGGAACATACTTTTCTAATTAGTCAACTGGCAGATGACACCTGTTTGTTTTTAAAAGATGAGAAGCAGGTTCCTGTTATTTTGGATGCTTTTAATTTATTTTCTAATGCTTCTGGTCTCTCAGTCAATCGAAATAAGAGTGAAATTATGCCTGTTCACAGTCTGGACATAGATCAGATAGAAGGTATTAAGGTCAAAAATTCTGTAAGATATTTAGGTATTCTAATTAGTAAATCTCCGACTGATAGAATTGTAGATAATTTTTCGCAAAAGATACAAAAATCTAAGAGTATTTTCAATTGTTGGTTACAAAGAAACGTAACTATTTATGGTCGTGTTTTGATATCTAAAGCGGAAGGTATTTCTAGGATTGTTTACCCAGCTTTATCTTTATATGTTGACCAAAAAACCTGTTCATCTATTGACACCTGCATGTTATTTAAATTTTTGTGGAAAAACAAAACTGAATATGTTAAAAGGAAGACACTGATTAGAAATACTTTGGAGGGAGGTGTGAATGCTTTGGACTTTAGTACTCTCAATCAGGTTTTTTAAATTGGCTGGATTAAACGTTGCCTGAATGCTGACCCTAATTTGTTATGGTTTTATATTCCTAAATTGGTCTTTGAGAAATGTGGAGGTTTAAATTTTTTATTAACTTGCGATTTTAGTTGCAATAAACTCCCAGTTAAGCTCGCTAATTTTCACAAGCAAGCTCTGGACGCTTGTAAGCTTGCCTTCTGTCACAATTTTTCCCCTCATAGATGTATTCTATGGAATAATCAGAATGTGCTCCGTGGAAAAAAATCTGTCTTTATTAAAAACTGGTTTGACAAAGGTGTAATTTTTGTTTTAGACTTGTTAAAAAAGGATGGTAACTTCTATTCCTATTCCGAATTTTCAGAACTCTTTGAAGTGGATACCTCACCTAGAGTGTATGAATGGGTTATTAATTCCATTTCACCCAAATTGTTACATTTGGTTAGGGCAAATTGTTACATATCTTTAAAATGTGAAATGCCCAAAAAAATTATTGGAGGTCTGGAGCTTTTTAATATTAAATGTAACAATTTCTGGATTAGAAAAACCCTTATTAAGAAGTTTAGTTGTCATCCTAAAGCATTTTATAAGTGGAAACTAAATTACCCTTTTCTTTCTACAATAAAAATTTGGGCCGGTATTAACACGTTTCTGTTACCTAACAAGATGAAAGAACTTCACTATAAAATTCTTCATATGTACTATCCTTGTAATTCTTTACTCTCAAATTTAAGTTGGACTTCTCTTCACAATGCACATTCTGTAATTCTAACTTGGAAACAATATCACATTTATTTTTTGAATGTGATTATGCAAAGGATTTATGGAAATAAATATCTTGGCTTGTTTTCTCAGCTTACAACAAACTCTTTAGTTTTGAAATAATTAATGTACTGTTCTTGATTTGGGAATCAGGATCAAAGGAGCTGGATGATATGTTAAAATTGTTAACTCTCTGTGGCCTATTTCATCTTCACAAATGTAAAGTTACTGATTGTATGCCCAATTTTAGGAATTTTTGTATTGATTTGAAATTATTTTATGAATCTCTATGCTCATCAGTTAACAAGAAAGCTGCTAAAACAACCGTATTGATGGAAAAAAATATGACTTCGTTGTAAGGGTTACCTCCTGAGTATTTTTTTAAGTTGATATTTTATGTATAATTTTATTTTCATTTTAATTATAGTTTATTTTAATTAATTTATGATTTATTTCTTTAATTATTTCAAAAGATGTTAATGGTAACTATTATTTATTTGTTTTGTAGTTATATTTATTTTTTTGTTATTATTGTTTAGGTATTTACTGTTTTGTCTTCTGGTTTTGTATGTACTTTTTTGCTTTGAATGTATCCCCTGTGAATGTTATGTAAAAAAATAAAAAAAAGACTACCAAAAAATAACCAGTTAGCTCTGAAATTAGCAATTTCAAAATAAGTATAATCGATGTATTACCTTTTATTAACACTATTCATAAAAGACTATTAAACTCAACTTGATCCACTATATCACAACTAATTTCTTAACTAATTTATAATTTTCACTAAAACAAAGTGGAAAGAAAACTTGTAATACCTAGCTTTTGTCATCTGCTAGAATCTCATTCAGCTGAATAACTGTATCTAAGATCTGGTCTCCAGTATACATGAAATTTCATATTTCTTTTTATATATTTATAATTTTATATTTCATACTCCGTGATAACCTAAAACTCCAATAGCTTATGTATTGCAATTGAGTACACAGGTGCGTCATATTGGATCTCAATATGAACATACTCTGATTTGTTTTTATATTTGTTTTACAGCTACTATTCTGAGAACCCAAAATGTATAATTATTCAATTAGTAATTCTGATGAAATTGGGAGATTATTGACCACTCCCCACAACATATAATAATGCAATGTATTATGTGTATCATTATCATTCACTGTTTTCCTAAATGTGAGCAAGCAGAGTACAAACGGTGTCTTCAATTAATGAATAAAAACAGCAAATGCTGAGCAAACAAGAAAAACAAATACATTGGAAAAACACAATAAAACAGAGAAATATGTACAGCTGAGCTGTACATTAAATATTAATGGTTTTAAGAGTTTTCACAATTTCTCTGCAATGACATTCAAAAGTCTTCCAGAAGTCCCCTTTACATTTTTATTTTCCAAATAAGAAAGAAAAAGAAATACGTGCTTGGGACAACATAAGCATCTCGATCCTTTAACCCTCCGGTTCTGTTCTGTTCAACAGAGTTGAGTTTGTGGCAAAACCATTTACAGTCTTTGTATTATTTTATATATGCTTGGTAGGGTTGTGACGGTGAGGAAATTTCCCACCGGTATCACCATGGTGGGGGGTCGTTTGTTTTCCTTGCTTTTCTTAGGTTTTAAATAACCTGTAAGCACCGTGCGCATTTTACCTTGACTTTAATTATGATCAGCGGTAATTCTGCGTCAAGCAGTGTTCAAATTAAATAAAAATCAGCAAATACTGTGGAACCAAATGAGAAACAAATGTTTTTTTTTTAAACATCACATAGATCAGGATGCCTAATAGATCAATGCTGGGAGATCGCGCTTTAGGTCAGTGTTTCTCAACCAGAGGGGGCGAGAGATAAAACTACAATATAATATATTCACTAATATTATGACTCGTATGTTAACTCATGTAAAAATCTGTATGAGCGCATGATACACAAACTACTGCTCTCGCTGGATAAAAGAAGCCAGTGTCACACTAGTAGACAAGTTTGGATGGGCAAGTTTTGTAATCAAGGTAAAGCTGATTACAGTGACATGATCGTGTATTAGGTGCGCGTTATGTCAGTTATAAATTATGCGCAAACGAACCGTGTATGTGCGCTCTCGATCACTATAACATCATATTTCTGCTTGAATACAGCTCAGTATATAGTTGAATACAGCGAGTGTTTTATAACGGATGCTGTGTGTTGGAGAAGTGTGTGAGGATCAATGGTGTTCATACGGGCATCAGACAGATTGTTCTTACAGAGGAACTATTTACTGATAGTGAATAGTGAATAACACAAATATTGTATTTATTATTAAATGAATGCAACAAAGATACATCCCAACACGCCTTTTTAATTATTTATCTTATTTAATATGTATGTCAGACTCAGAAGTCAACAGGTTTAAAACGGGCGCTTTTATACATTTGGTTTTGAAACTCTTCCACATCGTCTTGTCTGTGTCACCTCACTCTTCTTGTCTGTGTCACCTCACTCTTCTTGTCTGTGTCACCTCACTCTTCTTGTCTGTCACCTCACTCTTCTTGTCTGTGTCGCCTCACACCTCACTCTTCTTGTCTGTGTCACCTCACTCTTCTTGTCTGTGTCGTCTCACTCTTCTTGTCTGTGTCGCCTCACTCTTCGTGTCTGTGCCGCCTCACTCTTCTTGTCTGTCACCTCACTCTTCTTGTCTGTGTCACCTCACTCTTCTTGTCTGTGTCACCTCACTCTTCTTGTCTGTGTCGCCTCACTCTTCTTGTCTGTGTCGCCTCACTCTTCTTGTCTGTGTCACCTCACTCTTCTTGTCTGTGTCACCTCACTCTTCTTGTCTGCGTCACCTCACTCTTCTTGTCTGCGTCACCTCACTCTTCTTGTCTGTGTCACCTCATTCTTCTTGTCTGTCTCACCTCACTCTTCTTGTCTGTGTCACCTCACTCTTCTTGTCTGTCTCACCTCACTCTTCTTGTCTGTGTCACCTCATTCTTCTTGTCTGTGTCACCTCATTCTTCTTGTCTGTGTCACCTCACTCTTCTTGTCTGTGTCACCTCATTCTTCTTGTCTGTGTCACCTCACTCTTCTTGTCTGTCTCACCTCACTCTTCTTGTCTGTGTCACCTCACTCTTCTTGTCTGTCTCACCTCACTCTTCTTGTCTGTGTCACCTCACTCTTCTTGTCTGTCTCACCTCACTCTTCTTGTCTGTGTCACCTCACTCTTCTTGTCTGTCTCACCTCACTCTTCTTGTCAGTCATCTCTCTTTAGTGATAAATGAAATCTGATCTGTGATGTAGAGGTCTGCGCGGGACTGTTTTTTTTAGGTTTTATTCCGCTCCCACGATATATTCACTGTTTGTTCACATTTCTGATGAAAGATAGGCTAACAAATAAAAGTTTAGTCTGCACACAATTGTATTTATTTTATTCGTCTTGTCAAGAGTCTTAATTTATTGACTGATAAATTTCAATAACATTTTGCTGCCAACACGGAAAAAAGTGTCACAGAGAGAAAAAAAAGTTATATAAAAATTTTAATCCTTATTTTTATTCGTTTTGTCAGGATATAATTTGTTTATGCTAACATTCAGCCTACAACACAATAGAAAGAAAAATGTAGGTTTAGCCTAATATATATTTTATTAGTCTTGTCAAAATACTAAATTAATTTAACATCTTGCTGTTAACACAGTGAAAAGTGCGGCAGAGAAAAATAAATAAATTCGACACAGTCTGACAAAATGATAGGATAAGCATAATACAAAAAAAAGAACAAAGGAAAAACGAGTTGAATGTGATTCAATCTACACGTTGCTCTATCCTTATTCTGCTCTGTCACTCATCACAACCTGCCTGTTCTGTTTGAGAGACGTATATTATATCTGCTAGCCTGCTGAGCATCGTTACACATGCTGTGCTCAGACCCCGCAAATAAGACGTGTGCAGCGCGCGCATAACGGTCGGAGTGCAGGCTGTACCGGAGCTTGATAAGAATAAAGCGCAGATATGCTGTTCTGAAAGGACCTCGGGAACGGGATAATGTTAGACCACCGCTCCAGAAGTTACACTGCATATATAGTTAAAACTGCACCAGAGTTACAGACCGTTACCGCACTGTATTCGTTGAAATTAATCCCGCAGTGTAATAAATCTGGTCGGAACAGCAGCGGCAATGCAGACCTTGACTGCTTTGATGCACGACTGTCGTCTGTTCGGTGCACTGCATTGAGCAGCAGTGTTCAGTTTTAATTTTAGTGTCCTCTAACTGAACGAAATTATTTGTATTACTATAAAAAAAACAATCTAAACGACCGTCTATGGCAGCAAGCCTAATGCTTGGTACTTTTTTTTCCATAATAACTTGCATTTGGGAATGTGGACAAAACTTGTGCTGTTGAAATTATTTGTAGCAACTTAAAAACATACACCAGCAACATTTGAGAATGCATCAATATATTTATTAATATGCAAATAAATGTTTAAAGTTTCAAAATAAAACTTTAAACTATTGGCTGTAGCATTTATATTATAAATATGTGGCCAAACAATACAGATTAAATGCAATTAAACATAGATAAACAATGGTTTGCTCGTGATGTAAAATTGAACAACAATCGCTGGCATTTCTTATAATACATAAAATACGTAAGCTTATTGTTTATACATGTCTTAATGGATTTTAATAGTGTTGATTAGTAAAACAATATGACTACTTACTTTTGATACTTTATTTCAACCAATTATTATTGCCTCATTATTACATGTATTTAATTCATACTAAAAGCTATTGTTCACTTATCTTAATTAACAAAAATATATACATAATTAAAATCTTTAGCAGATGATTAACAAAATATGAATTACTGACAGCCCTAGTTAAAACATTTGAAAATGAACCTGCATTGTCTTGAAATTTGTGATTAGAATAGTATTTTTCTGATTTCATGAAAATAATAGGCTATTAAAATAACTTAATCTCCTGAAAACAATATTACTTTTAGTCTGATATTGTGAGCTATTGTATTCACACATTGTATAGTCAACTGCTTTAATTAAAATTATTAACACCACCAAAAGTAAAAGTTCAGTATTATCAATATTATATTTATATATTATGATTATTAATTGTGAAGTTGTGAAAGTAAATAGTTGTGAACATAACATAAAATTGCGACTTTGATGGTGTATAATTTGTCATTAATCTCCAAGAGAAAGAAAAATGAATTCAGTTTTTTTTTTTATTATGTTTGTAAAAAGTAGAGATGATATTAATGACATACAATGTTTTATGCAATACACAATTCGTATCAAGGATATATTCAATGTCATCACAACACAGGAAAGTAAAAGAAAAAAAGTTAAATGATTGATAAAGAAAATAAGAAAACTTTGGGGGAAAAAACACATGAGGGTAAGATATTAATTTACTGTGGTGGCAACATACTCCTCCTCCTCCGGCGTTGGTGTCACGCGACTTGTGTTGCGACGTACCCCTCCTCCTCCGGCGTCTTTTGTTGCGACGTACTCCTCCTCCTCCGGCGTTGGTGTCATATGGAAAGCCAAATGGTTCAGAATTCGCCTGGTTTTCACCGCCGTGTGATTATTAAAACGCCGTTTTCATAACGCTGCAAGGCGTTAAATAAGCGCCATTAGGTGATAAGTTAACGGCAGACGCCACGCGTTAAAATAACGCCAGGCGCCGACCGACGTTAAGTTAACGCCACACGCCACTTAAGATGCAAATTTATTCTTTATCTACATGGACACACCTCTCATGGCTACGAGGAATCTACGGCAAGTCTGAGCATCCAGTTTGCTACAGCGCGAAGATGGCAAAAATTGTTTTAAACACTGTATACTGTGAAGTGTAAATGCACATGAATTTTGTTCAATAAAATAAAACAAATAAAAAAAATATTAAAAAAAATAAAAAAAGGTGCATCTTAACAAATACCTTTTGCACAGCACAAAATGTAATTGAAAGAAAATATATTTATTAGTGGTGGGCCGTTATCGGTGTTAACGTGCTGCGTTAACGTGAGACTCTTATCGGCGATAAAAAAAATATCGCCGTTAATCTATTCTCAAAGTTGGGTTGGGAGCTGGGTCTATACTACGCAAGCTATGATGACTTTCACCCTGATATTTTAGCGCGGATGTATATCTAGCCGAATTGCACTGTAGGGGGCGAGAACGAGTCTTCGAACTAGAGGCTCGCAGTCCGTGATGGACAGATTGTTAACGGCTGGTCTATGTGGTAATACAATCGGGCAGGACATCCAAACGTTCATCTATCATTCATCAACCTCAAATATGGCTTTTCATCTGAAAGATGTATGTAGTAGCAACTTTACATGGCCGCTCAATATGATGTTAACCTAGAGAAATGTGCGCTATTGAAGTGTTTGTGTGGAAGCGCGTTTGCTGCAGGACAGGCTCCGGTGCGCTCACTTGCTCTTAAAATCTCCGTCATTTTTGGTCATACAGATAAAAGTAGCCTAATACATCTTTCCAATCTGTAAAGACTCTACGTAAAAAACGACATTTTGGGTTTTTATTCAACTAATAAGGTGGGCACGCTGTGATCTGTACTATATTTTTACTGTAATTGACAGTTATCGGCAAAAAAAACAACAACACGGGAGTGGGAGGGAATGGGAGTCATTCTTCCGGGAGTGGAACGGGATTTTCCCCCAGTTTTTTCGTGGGATTGGGACGGGAAGAGATTAAAGTTTGTGATGCATTTTGGAAACACGAGATGAGCCCCTGGTCTAATGCGCCACCTGGCTTGAGAAACCCGTTCTCAAAGACTTACTTTTAGTCATTATTTGGGTAGCACACATATTCTGAATGCCTTCGGCAGAATTCAAATGAGCCATTTTAATCTAGATTAATTCCAAGATTAATCTAGATTAAAAAAAATTATCTATGCCCACCTCTAATATTTATTAACCCATGACATATGATAATAAACTAATAGTAAAGTGCTCAGAAAAATATCCCTTTTATAGCACCAGGCTCTGTTTTTAAAATTAGCACTTTATACGTCTTTAAACTAATAAACTAATAGTGAAATGTTCAGATACTATCCACCCTATCTGCCCTAAATAGTATTGAAATTTACTAAATTTACTAATATCACATAGAATTCACATAGAAACCGTTAAAACTCAGGTATCTAACTAAATATTTTTGGAGAACATAGACACAATCTTTACCTGTTTAATGATGACTGAAAGACATCAGGCCCCGGATTATCATACAGCAAAAAGCGAGTGCAGTCATTTACAGTGCATTTACACTGCAAAACAAAAGCTCTCCTTGCCATCTTCGCGCTGTAGCAAACTGGATGCTCAGACTTGCCGTAGATTCCTCGTAGCCATGAGAGGTGTGTCCATGTAGATAAAGAATAAATCTGCATCTTAAGTGGCGTCTGCCGTTAACTTATCGCCTAACGGCACTTATTTAACGCCTTGCGGCGTTATGAAAATGGCGTTTTAATAATCATACGGCGGTGAAAAGCAGGCGAATTCTGAACCATTTGGCTTTCCATATTATGGAAAAACGCTGTATTTAACGCCGTTCTGATTGCACAATAGCGCGCGTTATTTACGGCGTTTTCCTTGTAGTATAATGAGCCACGCCCGCTGATTTCCACAGCCAGTAATATTGAACTGTTCTCACCCAATCAATGATCAACAGAACCAGACCAGACCAATTCAGCACAGATCATTTGTGGTAATCCAATTCGCATGAGTTATTCGCCATTAAATAAGCAGAAAAATCCAGTTCGCTTTAAAATGGACAGAAGAAACTTAATTTTGCGCTGCAAGCAAACATTAAATAATTGCACTCGCCAGCTAACAGAGGATACTGGACCCAATGAGCTTCATACAACTTTAGTGAGGTAAGGATTGCTTTCAAACGTTCTGTTTCTCACTTTCAAATCGATGCTTATGCTGACATTATGAAAATACTATAGTATTTATAGTAAACTATAGTAAATTGTAGTATACTGTATAGTATTTACAACACTTTATTAATGAATGCTACAGCATACTGTAGTATTAACTATAGTGAACTGATAATTTATATTACTGAATTTATATTACTATAGTTGTTATATTACCACAACAACTATAGAATTACCACAACAAATTAATTGAAGTACTTTACTGTAGTATGGTTCAAAAACGCTATAGTATTTCCTATGAATTACTATAGTTTTTTTTTCATATGGGTTACAGTTGAATGAGTCAGTTTGCGGCTGCATTTTCCTCTGCATCAGAAAAAAAAGACATTTAGTGCTTCTTTAGCTTACTATTGACTAACATTTCATGTTAGTGTGTTTCAGACTGGAAACAATGCAGAGAAGCCTTGAATGGGTTAGAGGGAGGCTGATCAGTGTGCCGGCAGCGGATCTTTTACTCCGTGATATAGTATATATTTTTTTAAACAGCTCTGTTAAACAATTTGCTGCAAGATTTAAATGTATTTCATGGCCAAAGAATAAATAACTCTTAACACACTTGTATTGGAACTAGGAGCTTTTTATTTTAACGTCAAAAGTTTACATTTGCAATGACACTCGTGAACAAATCAAAATGACAGTATCTTACAATATTTACATCGTAATACAATGGCAATCAAAAGAGTTCAATAGTTATAAGTGACAATTATTGAGGTCCGAACATATGGGGTGGAAACATTTGACTAAAAGGTTTTGTGGGTGATTTGGACAGTTGTTTAGGCATCACAAACATGAAGGGGGAAAACACAAAGAAAAACAAAACTGCATGTGATTGTACAACGCTCTCTTCCACACTCAATATCCGTCCCGAGTTGTCCCGGGTCCTGCAGCAAAAATGGCTGCCCACTGCTCCGTGTGTGTGTTTTCACTACTGTGAGTGTACTTGGATGGGTTAAATGCAGAGCACAAACTCAGAGTATGGGACGTCATACTTGGCCACACATCACTTCACTTTTTCATCTTCCGACATAGTTGTGTAAGAAATAAAAAGCTACATACTGCATCACTTATGCCTGGTTTCACAGCCAGGGCTTAGACTAAGCCAGGGTTAGGCCATAGTTAAATTAGGACATGTAGCTTTTATTAACATAACATAAAATAAAAAACACTACTGGTGTGCATCTTGAGACAAAACAATGGCACTGACAATTTAAGAACAGTCAATGCAAGTTTCTGTCAGTTAAAACAGCTCAAACATGCATTTTAGTCTGCATGGGACTAAGCTGAAGCCTTGTCTGCGAAACCAGGGGTTAGTGTTAAAAGAACTGTTGCCAAATATATACCATACCAATATTTACTTAAATCCAAACAGCATTTTTTTTATATAAATGGAACAAATAAAGAGCCCAGAGGTGCATTTCATTGACTACGTCCAATATACCGTCACTCTCCAGGAAATGGAAGAGTTTGCAGTAAACATTAGTCAGTCCCTGCCATGTCACCCCAGAGCCTCTCAACTATTTGGTTATGAGTGCTCCTGCCTCTGATGCCACTGCCTCTTCCAGAGCCCCTGAAAATGTTCATAACTCAGAAAGCATTGGTTTTCTCCTCCATGACCCATCCTAACCCTAGAATGCACTCCACATCTGGCCAAGGCATTTAAGAAGCAATGCATTACAACACTGCTGCGGTTGTTGTTGAAGGCATGGAGGAAGACTATAAGACGGCTGCAGCTATTGATACCCTTGTGAATGACAATTCTCCATCTAAACCAAAACAAACAAACGAGAGAGACATTAGACAAACAAAACAATTGTACAGTACTTGTTTTAATGTGTCATGCTTCTATATATAGCAAAATATTAATTTTGTAGAATTTCACTATAATGAAAAAAAAATTTATACGGTAATATTTTAAAGTGTTATTTATTGCTGTGATGCAAAATTGAATTTTCAGCTTCATTACTACAGTCTTCAGTGTCACATGATCTGTCAGAAATAATTATAATATGCTGCTCGGTTATTATTGGTATCAGCATACATATTAAGTAGCACAACTGTTTTCAACATGGATAATAAAAAAAAAAGTTTCTTGAGTACGCAAATCATCATATTAGAAATGAAGATGAAAATAACATTGTAATACTATTTCACAATATTAATGTTTTTACAGTATATATCAAAAATGCAGCCTTGGAGGGCATAGAGACATCATTAAAAACAATACAAATTTGTATTGTTCTAAACATTTGTACTGTACGTCTAAAAAAAACAATAATAATTATAAGCTACATAACGTGTATTATAAAAAAATTATAATAATTATATATTAATAATTATAAATATATTGCTGCGTAACTTGTGTATATTTACCTCATCAATTTATGGTTGCCAATTTGCCATCAAGGTGCCGCAGGGTGTTCGGTCCAGCGACACTGTAGTCTTCTCTGTGCTCTTTGCGATATTGCAGCGCAGCTACCCTAGGTTCAATTTGAACTAAACTCCTCTGCACTGTCTCTGGACCCAAACACCATCTGCCAGTAACTGTGCCCTCACAGCCTCAGATCCAAGCTGGTCATTCCCCAGCCATGAAGTCAGCAACCATTTCATCGAGCGCAGCATCTCTTATGTCGGAATATGACATGGAACCACTCAAATTGAACTCCCTGGAACAAACATAATGACTGTTAGTTTTCAATATATAATTCATATTAATGCAGATTTTGAATCAATACTTCCACTCAAATGGATTAATGATGCTGAAAATTCAACTTTTAAAATCACAGGAATAAATTATATTTAATATAGTCCAGGGATAGTCAACGTCACTCCTGGAATGCTGATGTCCTGCAAAATTCAGCTCCAACCTAATCAAACACACCTGAACAAGCTAATCAAGGTCTTCATGATCAGGCAGGTGAGGGTTTTTTCAGGGTTGGAGCACCTCCAGGACGATATATTTAAATAGAAGTGTTATTTCAAGTTTTAATACATCAGAATATTACTGGTTTTACAGCATTTTTACAGTATCAAATAGATGTAGCCTTGGTGAGAAAAAAAAAAACTTCATTAAAAATATATTTTTTAAAGTACTGTTCACCCAAAAATAAAAATTCCATCATTATTTACCAACCCCCCAGGTCATCCATAATGTATAAATTGGTTCCCAACCACATTCACAGAGCCCACACCCTTTTCAGGTTTTGGAGTCGCTCAATGGGCTGAATCAGTTGTGTTTGATTAAAAGAGACATGCAAGATGTGCCGTGTTGGTTTGGTGGGGTGGGATCCAGAAACGTGGTTCAGCGCCACTGATGTAGATGTCCTTTTTAGCAGAACAGAAAATATGATTTCAGAAGAAAACATTTTTCTCCATTTAATGCAAGTGAACAGGCCTCAACTTAGACCAGTTTTGATGTTCCAAAAGTCCTTGTTTAGGTTATTAAGCATCTTCTCTAGCAAAATGAGCAGTTATTATTATTTATATATATATATATATATATATATATATAAATGCCACCACATCACGTGTGACCCTCTCAGCTTGCATACATCACAGTTGTGAATTGTGAAGTAAACCATCTTGAGAATAGACATCAGAGCTTTTTGTTTTTAAATAAAAATCTTACTTGTGCTTAAAACATGGATTTTGGACTGTCATATGGTCTATATTGAGCCCTGTTCACTTGCATTAATAAAATCCTGGAATGTTTACCTCAAAAACAGGGGTTCTCAACTATGGCCCTTGAGTGCCACAAATTTTTACCTCAAACCTTGATCAAACTCACCTGCTTGTAACTTTCTAGTGATCCTAAAGACATTGATTAGCTTGTTCAGGTGTGTTTGATTATGATTTTTAAAGTTTCACTCACCTTGTTGTCCATGCTCTCTGTCAGTGACTTCTGCTATATACTCCCATGTCACGGAGTAACTGATCAGCTGCTGGTACAGTAATCAGCCGCCCTCTTGCCCATTCAAGGCTTCTTTGCAATGTTTCCAATCTAAAACCAAAAGTAGACGTTAAAAATAAGCTATGGACGTGCCAAAATATTCACGCTATTTTATACTAGATCCTTTTAAAAACACAAGACATAAATACAGTTTAAAGATTCAAAATATGTTACTTGAAGTTACAAAACGCTTATCTAGCACCCCTAATCAAACCGATCATATGGAGAATATTCGACTATTAAGAGAAGTTCATAAAACTTAACAAAACGATTCGTGGAGTAAAAACTATCCCAAATTCGTTAGATCATTAAAGCTAGCAGAAAGCCTGTATGTTAGCTTTAATGCAACCATCGGTGGCCGCTCCTAAATGAGCTGACAAGCTGAATGAGCGCCGACGGTAATTAAGGAACAGATTGACAGGCAGCAAAATTTTAACAAGTCTGAAGAAACGATCCTTACCTCAATAAAGTTGATTGGAGCACATTCAAAATCTCCTGTCAGTTGTCGAGTGCAGTCCTCCAATGTCCGCTTATTAAGCAAAATGAAGTTTCGTCTTGCCATGATCTTAATATGATGTGAATTACCATTTAATCAATTGGTCTGGTCTGGTTCTGTTGATCATTGATTGGGTGAGTTCAATATTAAACGGTTCAATATTACTGGCTGTGGAAATCAGCGGGCGTGGCTCATTATACTACAAGGAAAACGCCGTAAATAACGCGTGCTTTTGTGCAATCAGAACGGCGTTAAATACGGCGTTTTTACGGGTTACGCGCGGTTTTTACGGCGTTTGCTAACGGCGTTTTGTATGTAAACGCGATCTATCTATAGCGTAATTCTGAACCTTTTGGCTTGCCATACCCCTCCTCCTCCGGCGTTGGTTTCACTCGTCTGGTGTTACGACGTACCCCTTCTCACACGTAAAAAGTACACGACTGTTACCTTTGGTAGGTAATCCTTGGCACGAAACACAGGCCATAGCTGAAGAGCCCGGAAGCCAGTCGCGCTGGACCACCGCTTTACCATTAGGCTGAAGACACCATCCAAAAGCATTCAACACTTCGTTGAAGTAATAACAACTAGAAACAAACAGCTCAACAGCTTCCACGTCCAACAAAGAAACCAAGACCGCCAATCGCAAGAGGGCTTCCCGGTGATGTCACGCAGCAGCGACGTAAGCCATCGGAGAACACGAGGAAACACTGGAACAAAAAAAGATCTGCGGCCTGCTTAACGTAAAGCAAGTATCAAACAAAAAACGTTATTCTTAATGAACTGGTGAATTGATCTGTACGCAGAAACATAGCAGAGTCTCTGTTCGTGACCTTCTTTTAGTTACAGTTATGAGATAGCAAAGAGTGCTACTTTAAACTTTCTTCTAACGTTACTCGCAAAACTCCTGGTATGTGTGTGTGTATGTTTATGTGTATGTGTTTTATTAAGTTAGTCCATGTATTGTAGAATAACAGTTAGCGAATAAACCTTGTTTCACTTATAAAGAATTATGTCTTGGGATGTGTGATTTCAAGTTCAAACTATTTGCCCAGATTACATTACCTAGCTCAAATCTGAGAAAGTAGATTGCTAACTTTGTTTGTTGTTATCGTTGGCCACGAAGCAATGTAAACGAAATTATTAAAGATATACTGATGTTAATGGTCGCTGGACGAATCGTTAATAAAGTGAAAATCATAAGTTAAAGATTAATATCACTTTAATCAAAGAAATATTGAATCTTTAATAAATGATTCCCTGAGCTGAAAAATTTGCAATAACCTTGTATGTATTTGTAGAATTGAGCCGGATACTCGGCTGAAACGAGTATCCGGTACGGATAAAGCACTTTTGCCGAGTACGAGTATCATACGAGTCAATATCTGTGCTCGGATTGAATACAAATTCTCATTGGGTAGCTGACTGTGTCTGCGTTCTGTGATAGGCTAGTCACAGCGCCCCTCTCCTACACACATACAGGTTTAGGGGCCGCTCACATATCGCGTCTTTTGCGCGCTCAAGTTCGTTATTTCAAATGTAGAAGCGCGGTATGCGCGCTCATAATGGAAGCGACGCGGTCGCGGTGCGACGTGCTCGTTTTTTCCAGGCGCGTCCGCGCCGCATCGAGATAAAAACATCTCAACTTTTCAGAATGCCAAGCGCACCGCACCTTCTTGTAACGGAGAGCGCAGCTGATGGTTGCTTAGCAACGACAAACGCCTCCGGAGCGCAACCGCCCGAGCGCTTTGGAAAAAAAGGAGAAAGCAGCGCGCCTAGCGTTTTCCATGCGTTTTTAGGCGCGATATGTGAACGACCCCTATTGTGTTGCTGTGTCCCGCTCTGCTCACTCACACACAGAACATTGAGAAGAGAACAGCGCGCTCTCTCTCTCCGTTAACGTTTAGGGTTTCTTCAGCTTCAGGTTTGTTTTTTACTTTGGTTTGTAGTATTTACTTATTAACCAGTAGAGTTTTGGTAAACGTGGGGTTTGTTCAGACGTGGTGCTTGGTAGAATGCTATTTTTTTTTCTTTTTTAAACCTTTTAAACCAAGAGAGTGTCTGACACTTTCTTGCTGTATTTCATAAAAAAAAAAAGTAGTGGTATAAAACTATATTACAAATTAATTAGCTACACACACACACACATACCTGGTGTAAAAAAAAAAAAAAAAAAAGAACCCAAAAAATATTTTTCACACTGATCATAAAAAAATTAAAAGTTAAAAAAAGAAAGTTATGTTGAGATGAAAACTCTTGTTCATTACATTTTACTTCATAATTGCAACCGCATGTGTTGTATTCATTGTTGCAAAACTTGTTCTGTATATAGTTCGTTTGTTATCGTGATCAAAACCATTGATCTGAAGCTCAATGCTGGTGCTGTCATGTAAATAGTTTTCTAATCAGCAATAAATATAACAATTTCTGATCAACCCATATCAATTGCATGCTTAAAATAACATACCGGTTAAAGCCCCGCCCATTTCAAGACAACCCGACCCACTTCCAGGTTAAATCCCGCCCACTTCCGGGTTAGGACCCGCCCAGTCCGAGTACAAATACAGATAATTCATATGGTTAACAGATACAGATACAGATAATGCTGTACTCGCTCATCCCTATGTATTTGTTACCACCTCCATCCTAGCACATCCCTGCACCTATTTCTATTCTATTCCATTCTACCATCTATAGCACAACTGTGCATACATACTATTTATACATTTTTCAATTTTTTGTCTATTTATATTTACACATATGCATTTTTTATTCTTATCTTATTTTTGTTGTCTGTGTGTTGTTGTTTTTTCTGTGAACTGGAAGCTTATGTCACCAAATTCCTTGTATCATACTTGGCAATAAAAGCTCTTTCTGACTCTGACGTGTCTTATTTTCACTTCACCCATTCAATTAAAAGTAGATATATTGTCGTATTCTTCACTGCACGGCCACAACAAGGACAGAGAAACTGTACAGAAGCAGAGAAAGAATTGAAGACATACATAGACAATTTTCAAGTGGACATTCAGGTCAGTTTAAATACATGCTTTCATTAAACTTACATGCAAAACCAACAAAGATATTTTGTGTGTAGAACTAGGGGTGACTTAACCAATAAGCGAGGTAAGCGGTCGCTTAGGGCCCCGTGGAGTCAGGGGCCCCGTCTGATATTAGTGAAACATATGCAGGGTTGAGCGATGTAGCCGTTCTCAGATATATCCGCTGATTTCTTCAACGCAGTGACCAGAAGTGTTCAAGTTAGAATACACTTACCGATCAAAGTGTCGAGTTTTTGTCAAGTGCTGAGTTCTGTAAGGTCTGAATCATCTCACTATAACAAGATGTAAATCAGAGATTCATTGTGCTGTGTAGAGATTATTAACTGAACGTCGTGAGATCACAATGCATTGAAGTGAGTCACAGCTATAGTGATTATGACGAGCGCATTCTAGATTCAGAACAGAGATATTCACCTCAGTAAAGAAAGTATTGTTTCAAGTCACACTTTTATTTATCTTGATGTTTCTAAATGACTCTCTTGTGTGCTTCTCCGATGCGCAGTACTCGTATAAATGCAGGAATGCAATGACTGGAGATCTTCTCTTAATAATAGGTTTCATTTTCGATTTGTTTCTCGGCACTTATTATGTTTGAGGGGGCACAGGAGGGGGTAACACCAGCAGGCTAATTTCTTAATTTGTCTTTTTATTACTATTCGAAATATTTCCAGTAATTAAACTAAGTAAATGCATTTTGTTCCTTTATATATCATGTTAGTTAATCTATAAGAGGCGATGGGCAAATTAGCATAATGTTATATCAGGGTCATTCTATGGCAATATCCATTTTTCTGTCCCTATAGCCTTTACAGAAATATCACACTTGAAAAACATTTTAGGGTTATGATTTCTTTATATATAAAACAATATGTTATTTGAGCAGTTACACCTCCTTGTGGCGAGAATGTTTTTTTAATTGAATAAATAGAATTTCAAGCTTGGCCCCAAAGCCATGTACAGAGGAAAAGTGCTTTATTTTGAACTCCAAAACTGTTTTTATACCATTTAAAATACAACCATGTGTTCATAACTATTCATATGAAGCTTTTAGTTGAAGTCACTGGTATGGCCTGCTTTATTGTTGTGAATTGTAATGCCAGTCAAATAAATGAGGATCACAGGATAACATTTCACTCTGCAGTGCAGTAAATATAGTCAACGTTCACTAAAACAACACACAGTCAATGTTTAGCTGTAACTATAATGCCTGACCTAGTCAGGTGTGTTTGTCAAACCAGTTTGACGAAACTGGTATCGCTGGTATCGCTTTTTATTTATCCTCTTTCCTACGACTTGTTTCACTTCTGTTTTAGTTTTATAACCAATTCTTACTGTGTAAAAAAAGAAGTACACTTAGGCCTTTAGTGTTATGTTAGAATAATTTTATTCTCATACCTTTTCTTGATTTCATATTTTGACTTGTTTTTAGCTGAAATGTTGTTGTATGCATTTGTCATTTTATTTAATTTCTTTATGGTCTTAAATGTGTATAAATAATATTTATAGTTTTAACTTTTAGTTTTAGTTACTTTTTCTTATTTGTAAGTCGCTTTGGATAAAAGCGTCTGCTAAATGACTAAAAGTAAAGTAAAAGTAAAGTATTGTAATTTTTTTTTTAAATAAATAGAATACAAATGGATTGAACTACTTAATTTAGTGAGTATACAATGATTGACAAAATGTGGTTTGATACCTTGCTAAAGCTATTTTGTAAAATGTATTTTTAATGAAAATTGTCAATGGTCTTATAGCCTATTGTCACTGGTGTCATCTGACCGTCCTTACGGGTAAATAAATACACAAATAATAAAAATAACCTGTCATTTATGTGTATTCATAAAATCAAAAGGTAATCTAATAATGTGGACTAATTTTAAAAGTTAGAAAAATAAATGGATTTTAAGACATTGCCATACCAAAAGTGGACGTTTCAGAATGACATTAACTTTGCATAAAATCCGTATTTTTTTTAACTCAAGTACCATCTATGGCTGTCATACCTTAATAGATTTTTAAATGACTGACTTTGTATTTAACGTGAATTTAATAATAAAAAACCGCTGTAAGTTACTAATTACAACACTTTCACTGTACAGAAACACAGCAAAGGACATTTACATGACATTATCAAAGATAATTATCATTTCATTATCAAGACTTCCATCTCAAAACTCTCATTATAATTCCTGAGCTGTTTGAATTGTGAGTCAGCGAGCGCGCTTCCTGAACTCACCTGACTCATCTGAATGCCTCTGATTGGTCACTGCATTCATAAGCTCAACAAAATCGTCCGTGATTGGTTATAATGCGTCTGTCTCTGGCTCAGCGCCTGGGAACGCAGATTTGAATTTAGCTGCTGATGATTTGACGCACTGAACGTTCTAATCATGAACGATACAACGAGATTGTATCAAATATAACAAATATTACTCGGCTATTTTGGTCTTTTGGAAGCTGCTTTCAAAATCCACTTGGCTCAAAAATCTGATGGTGCACGTGCCTCACTTTGAATGGGCATGACGTCTCTGTCATACAGTATGCCTTCAGAACACCTGAAACATGGAATGAGTTGCCTGGGATAAATCTATGTTTGTAAAACGATTGGAAAAGTTTACAATTTATTAAATGGAAAAGTGCATGCTTTTTTTTATAATGACTTCATTTGTGATCTAAAAAAACACAAGGTAGCCAAATTTGGTTTTAGAACAGCATCAGGTTGATTAATTACTGGCTGTAAAACTAATTACTGGCTGTAAAGTTAGAAATAAACTATAAACTAGAGCGAGCGAACAAAATAAGGGTTAAGTCACCTTTATTTATATAGTGCTTTTAACAATACAGATTGTGTCAAAGCACTTTACAGTCTCAAATTGGAGGATAGATTGTCAGTAATGTATTATAATAATAAGATTAAACACTCAATTTTCAGTTAAAGACATTCATTATTGAATTCAGAGATGTCATTGTTTAGCTTATTTTAGTTTAAATAATATCTGTGAAATCAAATTGACGATAATCAATAAATTCAGTTTCCCAAACTGAGCAAGCCAAAGGCGACAGTGGCAAGCAACCAAAACTCCCTCTGTGACAGAATGGAGAGCATAAGCATAAAAGGACATAAATTATTGTGTTGGGGCCCCATACCTGGAATTTGCTTAGGGCCCCCAAATCACTAAGTTCGCCCCTAGGCCTATGTCTGTAGTGGCAGGTTACACAGAACTAGTTTCATTGCGTTGCTGATATTCCAGTGTTATTCTAGATGAACATTGTCTTCAAGGCACAATCAAAAAAATCAACATGACGCAGAAGTTTTCGAACGCCAAACTAAACTGAAACAAGTTAAACGTTTAAAACCGCGAGACGTTCTGCGCCCCCCCATGCACCCTCTTTTCCACCGCCCTTCGTCTCTTGTTTTTAAAAAGTAAAACCTAGCTCTGAGTCAAGCGCTCCTTTCTTTCTCCATTGTTCATTCTGTTATGCTGTAATCGAAGATCAGGACACTACAACAACAGACGTGTTTACAACAGTATTGGCATCAATATGTAAAGGCCAGTTTATTCATTTAACTTCATTTGTATTAGGGTTTAGTAATATTCACCTATATTATACTACGAGTTAATGAAAGTAGTGATAAACTCCTGAATCATCTTGACTTCACTTGTACATTAATTAAATAGTAGGCTATTTGTAACATTACCATATGATAATACAAGAAGGGTATATGTATTTTAATACTCAGTATAACAAACATACAGGTCAAATATTTACAATCATGACTAAGCTGTGTCATTCAGTCCAACGAAGTGCTCTAACAATGTTACTGATATTCAAGAAAATATAGTAAATGCATTGCACAGCCACTGTGGATGTAATAACATTACATAAGCACACTTTTTATTTATATATTCTTGAGAAAGACACAGTAATGTTAAGCATAATGATCAGAAACAAAAGGAAATAACTGAACTCATGTTTCCCAACTGGCCAGAAATGGAGTCCAAAGTAAAGTATCTTAAATGTACCCTTAGTTTATCTTAAATTACCAAATTTTAAATAGTCAAATATAAAGTAATATTTGTGGTTGTTCAGGTGACAACCCGTTAAAACAAGGTTAAACCATTCCCACTTGGCATACTGTAACTGACTCTATAATAACATTAGTATGAACACATGGACTAGAGCATTGTGATTCAATATAAGAGAACTGTATGGTTTTGTCAATTTTATTAAATGTAATTATAGACAAAAACAAACATATTGCTTTAAAAGCACAAATAGAGCCTGTTATTTGCTCATTAATATAAAACGCCTTTTGAAAATGACTGTAGCACACCTGTGTTTATGCGAATGAGCCTGGTCTGTTTTCCTGTATTAGCACGAGAAGGCAGATTGGGGGTGAATCCCATTTCTCTGTCTTACCCCTTCCCCTTCGTCTGACCCCTAGTCCTCGTCCCTCGAAACTGACTGGTAAGGTGGGTGGTATGGCTCTGTTCTGGGCCTGGCATATATATATTCTTGTGGTAAGTTTGATTTGAGCTAGTAATGGTTGATTGGATCTGTCGGAGTTTGATACCGCGGCTCCCCCTCACGACACTACTGCAGCCATACCCCCCCCCCCCCCCCCCCCCCAGCTTAATATCAGTCCAGATCAGGGCAAGCGCTTCCACACCAGACTCATCCAGTCATGTTTAGATGGACCTTGCTTTGTGCATTTGTTTGCCAATGTTCCTTGGTTGTCTCTAAATGTCATGGCATATTGATTTAAGCACTAATGTGGAGATTTACTCGTTCATTTTGCTCCCTCAGATACATTGAAATCCAATGTCTCTTCTCGTTCCAGACTGTCCAAAAGAGCTACTCATTGACCTTTATACAGCAGTCACGCACACGCACACACAAACATGAATATGGTTTATGTAAATCCACTTTGGAGACGTACGTGTACTTATTGGAGCTCCCCTGTTAGCTATATATAATAAAACAAAATCACAAATATACTATAGTGTCTAGCATCTTTACACCTTCAACAATTCAACAGTTTACTCTACAGTACTTCAACAAATGCAATTTTAACACAAGGTTTTTAGTTTCTAGTTCTCAAACAACTGATAACAGCTCTCAGTGATATGTGTCGGGTCTCCGCTATATTAGCAGCAACATTCACAAATGTTTACAGAACGAGCGGGAACCCAGTGTGTCTGTAGCTGTATCTATCTCTGTTTTATTACGTGATAGAAATGTGATTTACCACTTTATAAACTGTATTTTCACTATTTTGCTGAAATAAATCTGGGGTTGTGGCTGCTCCTGTTACCGGGCAGAAGTTATTTGTTTCTCTAAACGCTTGGTTCAGTGTTACCGGATCGACTGCTACAGACCATCATTTCAAACCGCCTCATCTTTGTACTCTTTGTTCATAAATACCCTGAAACATGAGAATTTGATATTTAGTCAGTATTTGGTGTGTCTCAGCGGCACCGGAGCTAAACAAGCACGATTGAAGATGATCCTACATCAACACAGCAGCTACTTTTGAGCGTAGTAAGTTATAGTTTTATATTTAAAACTTCTTCTTTCTGGCTCTAGAAGAGGAAGACTGGACTTCCGGCACACATGATCACACTTAATGTGTTGCTGGGGTTAGAGCATTTCAATTGGAATAAATCATTTATTAATAAATAAAGGACAGAAAATAATAATAGCTATTTTTGCATAAACTGCAAATGCGTTTACCAATATTAATATTACAATGTTTTGCAGGTCCTTAATATTTGACTTCAATTAATGATTATAAGAAGTATTTCTGACATTTGTGCTTATTTCAGCTACCTATACTATTGGCCAATATGTATTTATTTGTTTGTATTCAGCACAAACTGTGCTACAATAATATGTGAACAAGATTAATGTATATGTTTTATTTAAAAAAAGATTATACGTGATTAGTAAGTTTTTTGGGGGGGTAGATGAAATAAGGTTATAAAACACATATTGAATAGTTCTCAGGCTTCGTAATCAGGCTAGAATATTCATGTCAAAATGATGTGAAAATAATCTTGCTTATTCATTGACAGAAAATAATATGTTGATTAGAATTTTGTAAGACATGTTTTGTGATAGACAAGCTTTATGTGAGGGAGTATAGTACATTAAGTGATTCTCACCTGAGAGACAAAGGCCTCCACTAACGACCCATTGAGACAGGTAAGAGAGAATGTGAGGCATTTTTTTATTATTTGTATTTTATTTACAACACAGTATAATCAAAACATTCATAATGAAAGTCAAAGACACATTATTAAGCACACTGATCTTAGCACAGAGATGTGAACAGACTTTGAGTCATTCCTGCAACAGAGTCTGTTCAACAAGTGAAACCATAAATCATACCTGACATGTACGTGTGTTATTAAAGTGTTTCTACTTCTTTCCATCGATTCAAGAAGAAAAAAACATAATCAGAGGAAAACAGTTTGAAGAGACTCAAGTGAAAGTCAGCAGGATTCATCTGTGGTGCAGGTATCTGATTCAATAACAATAAAAAAATACAAACATTTGTGAGCATGTTTATATCAGGAGCATCTGTATATATATATATATATATATAAAGGTTTTGTAGTCAGAGACTCACGCATACTTTACTATCGTTAAAAAAGGACATTTTATTTCTGAGAAGCTAATTATTATTGTTTAGCACATTATTAAAATATAGTTTTGAACAGATGCCATTAATAATAAACATGGCCTAAACATACTTATACTCATAGCATTCATCATGTTACAGTGTACACTAATATTACTTTTATTGGTTTATATTATATAGAGCATGAATACACCATCGTAAGATTTTTTTTTTTTTTTAAGGTCTACACAGTCAGTAACCGACATTAATTTGGCCTTAAGTTCTTCAAAATGCACCTGGCTCTCAAACTGTACTGTATATGGCAGAATAGCTTACAAAAAATTAAAAGTAATTTCTTAAAATGTTTTATTTAGGATATAAAATATTTAATCATGTACGGTAACCCATATTGTTTACTCTCCCTGAAAAACCTTCTCACGAGCAACATACACGTTCATCCCAACACTCCTCCAGAGCAAACTAACCCAGCTCTCTGTTCCTAGCTCTATCTGTCAATGGATCACCAGCTTTCTGACAGACAGGCAGCAGCTAGAGAGACTGAGGAAACTCCTGTCAGAAAGCTGCATCATCAGCACTGGTGTCCCCCAGGGCTGTGTTCTCTCCCCACTGCTCTTCTCCCGCTACACCAACGACTGCACATCTAAAGACACCTCTGTCAAGCTCCTGAAGTTTGCAGATGACACCACACTGATCGGCCTCATCCAGGACGGAGACGAGTCTGCTTACAGACAGGAGGTTAAGGAGCTGTCTGTCTGGTGCAGTCTTAACAACCTGGAGCTTAACACGCTCAAAACTGTGGAGATGACCGTGGACTTCAGGAGAAACCCCCCGGCTCTCCCCCCACTCACCATCATGAACAGCACTGTGACTGCAGTGGAGTCATTCAGGTTCCTAGGATCCATCATCTCTCAGGACCTGAAGTGGGACACTCACATCGACTCAGGCCCAGCAGAGGTTGTTCTTCCTTCTCCAGCTGAGGAAGTTTAACCTGCCACAGGAGCTGCTGAAACAGTTCCACTCATCCGTCATCGAGTCTATCCTCTGCACATCAATAACTGTCTGGTTCAGCTCAGCTGCAAAATCATTGTTTCATTGTAGAAAATCACGCCCGCCCAAGAACATTTTCTTCCCCCAGGCAATCCACCTTATGAACAGTTAAATGTTCCCCCATTATGCAATAAAAATGTGCAATAACCTTATATTTGTTACCACCTCCATCCTAGCACATGCCTGCATCTCTTTCTATTCTATTCCATTCTACACTCTGTAGCACAACTGTGCATACATACAATTTATTTATTTGTCATTTTTTTGTCTATTTATATTTACACATATGTATTTTTTAACAATAATATATGATATTTCATATGCAAACTGATATATAATTTATTTCCCTATTCAATAGCTATGTCTCCCAAAATGCATAATAAACATGCTTTTAGTCCTGGTGTCCTCTACATTGAGCATGTATGAAATGATGTCCTGTTTCATAACAGGAAGTTATATTTGAATTTGAAAACCCAAAACATTTTCCTGAGATGTTGCTTTATGACAAACAATTTGAAAATGATTCAGATTTAAGACATTACAGAATATAATCATATTTCCATAAGGATGTACAATTTTTCACTAAATTAAATATTGCCATCTTTAAAGATGTATGAGAGTGTTTAAAAAACATTTAGTATCTCTATAAAGCCCTGAATGTGCTCTGTACAGGACATCCAGGCTTATAACTGTGACATGTGAGGTCTCAGAGAAATACACTAAAATATAATGTCCACTACAGAGGTGAAAACTCCATAGCTGGGTCTCAGGAGGAGAAATAAAATAGCCTAATTTGATCCTACAGTGTTGCTGCACATGCTTTAGATCATTACAAACAATAATGCAAAATGATTATATTAGAATAGAAGATATACCGTCTCTCGTATCACATCAATTATCAATAATTAAGTATGTGGTTTTGAAGAAGATTTTTTTCTTTCTCTGTTTTGACCGTCTCATTTGGACTTGGACTTGGACTTGGACTCGAACCTCTTTGGACTCGGACTTGACTCGGACTCGAACCTCTTTGGACTCGGACTTGACTCGGACTCGAACCTCTTTGGACTCGGACTTGACTCGGACTCGAACCTCTTTGGACTTGGACTTGTCTTGGACTCGACAAAGGTGGACTTGACTACAGCCCTAATACACATAAAACCAATTCAAAGACTTCACTTAATGTATTCAACATTTCCAGCATTTTGCATACGCATAAAACCAATTCAAGTTTGAACACACAGAAAGAAATCATGAAAACACATAAAAACTGTACTTGAATAAGTAGAGAACATGCAGTTAATTATTCGTTGTACAATCTTGCCTGCTCCTGCTAAATATTCACACAAAGAAGAGAAATCAGCAGTCACGCTTCACAGGCCAACATTCACGCTGACAACGACACACTGCATTCCCTTGATTAAAACTACACTTTTACAGGTAAAACGACTTTAAACTCAGTCCTAAGAAAAAACAAGTTTTTGATCCGGATAGAACAAAATGCATACCTCGCTCTGCTCAGACCTCCCACGGACTGAAGCAAGAGCGCGCAGCGCTAGTGACGTCACAACTGTGACGCGCGCACGGAACTCATAAATAAAATAAATTTTTCCTTTTCTCACAAATATATACACATTAGTTACCAACAGTAAAACATAAGGATTTTGAGTGAAATATAATAAAAACTAATTATAATCACACCAGCTACATTCACCCCCTTCTGAATTCACCAAAATCCATACACTTAACCAATGCATCCAAATCATCTCTTCGCCTATTTCAGCTTGAAAATGCTACCTTCTAAAAAAGGTTGAGAGAAATTTAAGGGTGATCAGGCCTTAAAAGCCTCCCAGAATAAAATGATGCCTTTTATATCATCCCAGGTTTTAAACTATAAATCTTGAGTTAATTGTATCAAGTCTATAAATCATGCTAAATTAATTGATTTACAATCATAGGGATAAAGCTATATCAGAGGGCATGAACTTGGACAATAAAATCAAATAACCTCATCTAAAACAAGGTGAGTAATGACTGGGACTTTCTACCCAATGTGTTTGTAATTGATTCAATGTTTAACGGTCTCTGTGCCATAGATTCAACAAGACGATTGACCTTTTTGACCACTCTACCAACACGCGTGACTCTTCCTTGAGTATTTTCTACACCCTGAGTGCCTCGGTCTCTAGTCTCTTGATCAGGCTGTTCTGTCTTAGACATGTCTCTTGTCTCTATTGTGGGAGTGGTTCTGTCACCATCAAAATTGAAACCGTCCGTCTGACCATTACAAGGCTCAAAGCAATCATCACCTTGGCTCTGCTGTTCTCTCTCAGCATAGAACTGTACAGATCCAATTTTACTTTGTGAGCTTTGACCCAGGGAACGTTCTGTTTCATCTAGCACCCAAAGGCTAGTTCGTCTCTCTGAACTTTCACTCTCTAAACAATCAGCAAAATCCTGGAGCTGTGAGTTAGCAATGAACTCCTCTCGTTTGTCATCACATTCATGGATTACTGGCAGATTACTGGCTCCTCCAAGTTCCATCTGAACTGGTAAAAAACTGATGTCCAACAAGAGATTGCGATGTACAACTCGCTTAGCTCCTTTCTCATCTTGCACCACGTAGGTATGTGTCTGAGGGTTCCAGTTGGTGACAACGTAGGTGGTTGCCTCCCACTTATCGGCAAGTTTCCTCCTCCCTCTCTCTCCCTTATTAGCAATCAATACACGATCTCCAACATTCAAATGGGTGCCCTTTACTCTCTTGTTATATCCTTGAGCTTGTTTTTGTTGCTCTTTGGCAGAATGCTGTTGTGCAATGGCTGCTGCTTCATGGAGGTGAGAGAGTAATGTCTTGGCGTGACTACTATAATCCACTACCACAGGATCTCGGAGTACCTGTTTGAACATCACGTCTACAGGGAGTCTAGGCACGTGGCCAAACATAAGGTAAAAGGGTGGGAAGCCAGTTGTTTCATGCACAGTAGCATTATAAGCTAATGTTAGGGTCTGAATTTGTTGGGGCCACTGATGTTTAGCTTTTAATGGCAAAGAACGCAGCATTGCTCCTAGAGTCCTATTAAATCTTTCAGTTCCTCCGTTGCCCATTGGATGATATGCTGTGGTATGTGATTTAACAACTCCTGACAACTTGAGTAACTCTGCGATCAAACCACTCTCAAAATTAGCACCTTGATCTCTGTGTATACGTTCAGGGAATCCGTAAACACAGAATATGTGATCCCACAGCTTTCTGGCCACCTGCTTAGCTGTCTGATTGGCACACGGAAACGCATGGGCTAATTTTGTGAAGTGGTCCGTAACTACCAACACATCAACAGAGTTTTGTTTTGAGTCTTCTGCACTCCAAAAATCCAAGCATACCAATTCCATGGGTGCTGAGGTTCTGATACTCTCCAATGGGGCTCTAGCGGATGGTTCAGGTGATTTAGCGAGAATGCATCTTTGACAATATTTGACATAGGACTTGATGTCTTGTTCCATCTTAGGCCAATAGAACCGCTGCCTGGCTAAGTTAAGCGTTCTTGCTTGACCTTGTTATCCCGCAAGGTCATGAATGCCACTCAATGCTTTGGCCTTAAGACTCTGGGGAAGCACACACTGGTATCGCTTCTGTTTACTCATTGGGTCTTTGATTACTCGATAGAGTATGCCATTCAGAAACGTAAGTCTCTCCCATTGCTTACTGAGAGAAAGTGCACTTGAATTGAGGTTTGCTTTCTCCCGTCTGGAAGGTCTTGTTCTGCGAGCAACGAAAGGAACAATCACGGATATGCTAGGATCTTGTTCCTGTCTTTGTTGGAGTTCCTGTAAGGAGAGTTCCGGTAACATGTCCAAACCAGATGGAGCAAATTGTTGAACAGATTGGATCAACTGCATTGCTCGGGACTCTGCTGCCAGTTCCCAATTGTCATAAACTTCACAGAGAGCATGCACTTCATCAGCGTCACAAACACCTAAACTCACTACTGGGAGGACATTTCTCAAGTCAGTCTCTGACACTGGGCGCTGACATTGGACTTTTAATCGAAATGTCTCCTGGATTCCTTCCTCGCCAACTTCGGCAGCCTCGGACAGCAGACTTGTATACTGTTCATTAAGCAACCGACGGCTGAATGTTTTTGTAAAGGGATCACGACTAAGAGCATCAGCCACAACATTCTTGCTGCCTGATATGTGTCGTATCTCGAAGGTGTAAGGAGCCAGCTTTGCAACCCAGCGTTGTTCGCAAGGCGTCTAGCTTTGGTTTAGTCATTTTGTATGTCAACGGATTGTTATCCGTCCATACGGTGAATGTGGTTCCTTTGAGCCAATGACTAAATAAATAAATAAAATACATTTTTCCTTTTCTCACAAATATATACACATTAGTTACCAACAGTAAAACATAAGGATTTTGAGTGAAATATAATAAAAACTAATTATAATCACACCAGCTACATTGCAGTGGAGTTATTCAGGTTCCTGGGATTCATCATTTCTCAGGACCTGTAGTGGGACACTCACATCGACTCAGGCCCAGCAGAGGTTGTTCTTCCTTCGCCAGCTGAGGAAGTTTAACCTGCCACAGGAGCTGCTGAAACAGTTCCACTCATCCGTCATCGAGTCTGTCCTCTGCACATCAATAACTGTCTGGTTTGGCTCAGCTGCAAAATCATTGTTTCATTGTAGAAAATCACCTGCTAATCTGTTTTTCAAAAGATGACTTCTCTAATCTATGGGGATGTTTTTGAACTTTTGCCATCTGGCCGGCGCTGCAGAGCCCCAAATACCAGGACAGCCAAGCCCAAGAACATTTTCTTCCCCCAGGCAATCCACCTTATGAACAGTTAAATGTTCCCCCATTATGCAATAAAAATGTGCAATAACCTTATATTTGTTACCACCTCCATCCTAGCACATCCCTGCATCTCTTTCTATTCTATTCGATTCTACTCTCTATAGCACAGCTGTGCATACATACAATTTATTTATTTTTCATCTATCTATATTTACACATATGTATTTTTTATTCTCATCTTATTTTTGTTGTCTGTGTGTTGTTGTTGATTCCCGTTTCTTTTCTTTGTTTCCTGTGTTTACAGTGTTCACAGTAATCTGTCCTCGGGTCTCCGGAGGTGGCTTGTTTAGTTTACTGTGTGGAGACGTGCTGAAATCACGTTTGGTCTCGTACTGTATCGCGTCTCTTGTCAGTGTCTGTGCTTGCTTGGACATTTATTGTGATAGACAGGAAAGTGTGTTCAGCTGAATTCAAATAGTGATTGGTTAGACGGGTTTAAAAAAGTTTAATATACCGTACCAGCGGTCGTGTAAAGACCTCCTCGTGTGAAGACAGAAGAGTGTAAAGACCATCGACTCTACCAAGCGACTCCACCGTGCAGGGATACGGCAAAAGATATAAGTATCGCTTTTTATTTCTCTTCTTTATTACTGCTTGTTTCACTTCTGTTTTAGTTTTTATAACCACTTCTTACTATGTGTAAGTTGTTGTTTGTTAGCATGTGTGTTTGGCTGTGTTTTTTTAGGATTACTGAGAAACTACTGCCGCTTTATTTGTTATCTATTTGAATTTTAGATAAATTATGTATGAATTTATTCTTTAGTCTTTATAGGTATTTTCTTTAGTTTTAATAAATTGGAGTTATTTTAGTAACGTATCTTCAACAGACTACATGGAAATGAAATGATATATATATATATATATATATGGGCTTAGTGTCATGTTAGAATCATTTCTATACTCATACATTTTGTTGTTTTAATATTTTGAATTTTTTTAGCTTTATTCTTTTGCTTTCATTTAATTGTTTCGTTTTGAATATTGTTGTATGCATTTGTCATTTTATTTAATTTTTTCATTTTCTAAATGTGTATATATAGTTTTTATAGAGTTATAACTATAGTTTTAGGTACTTTTTCTTATTTGTAAGTCGCCTTTGGATAAAAGCGTTGCTAAAGGACAAAAGGTAAAGTTAAAGTAAAGTTTCTCTGTAACTGGAAGCTTAAAAACAAATGACAAATTCCTTGTTTGTGCAATCATACTTGGCAATAAAAGCTATTTCTGACTCTGACATGTCTTTTTTGCAGTTAAAAATAGAAATTGTCTATTTTCTTCACTGCACGGCCACAACAAGGACAGAGAAACTGCACAGAAGCAGAGAAAGAATTGAAAACATGCATAGACAATTTGCAAGTGGACATTCAGGTTAGTTAAAAGATATGCTTTCATTAAACTGTGTTCCTGTGTGGCTCAGTTGTAGAGCATTGCGTTAGCAGCGCAAAGGTTGTGGGTTCAATTCCCAGGAAACACACATACTGACAAAAAAATGTATATCCTAAATGCTCTGTAAGTCGCTTTGGATAAAAGCGTCTGATAAATGCATAAATATAAATATAAAATATAAACTTCATGCAAAACCAACAACAGAGATATTTTGTGTGTAGAACTGGGGCGACTTAACCAATAATCGAGGTAAGCGGTCACTTAACACCAGCAGGCTAATTTCTTAATTTGTCTTTTTTTAGACTATTCGAAATATTTCCAGTAATTAAACTAAGTAAATGCATTTTGCACCTTTATATATCATGTTAGTTAATCTATAACGGGCGATGGACACATTATCATAATGTTCTATTAGGGTCATTCTATGGCAATATCCATTTTTTCTGTCCCTATAGCCTTTACAGAAATATTACACTTGAAAAACATTTTAGGGTTATGATTTCTTAATATTTTAATATGAAACAATATGTTATTTGAACAATTACACCTCCTTGTGGTGAGGATGGTTTTTGAATTGAATAAATAAAATTTCAATTTTGGCCCCACAGCCATGTACAGAGGAAAAGTGCTTTATTTTGAGGTCCAAAACTGTTTTATACCAATTAAAATACAATAATGTATTCATAACTATTCATATGATGTAAATGACATTTCATATGAAGCTTTTAGTTGAACTCACTGGTGAGGCCTGCTTTATTGTTGTGAATTGAAAAGAAATAATAATAATAAAAATAGAATACAAATGGACTGAACTACTTAATTTAGTGAGTATACCATGATTGACAAACTGTGGTTTGATACCTTGCTAAAGATATTTAGTAAAAATGCATTTTTCATGATAATTGTCAATGGTCTTATAGCCTATTGTCACTGGTGTCATCTGACCTTCCTTACGGGTAAATAAATGCACACAAAACTGTAATTTATGTATATTCATAAAAACAAAAGGTAATCTAATAATGTTGCATAATTTAAAATGTTATAAAAATAAATAGATTTCAGAATGACACTTTTTTTAACTTAAGTGCCACTTATGGGTGTCATGCCTTAATATATTTTTAAATTAATTATTTTGTATTTAACGTGAATTTAATAATAATAAAAAACTTTGTAAGTTACTAATTTAACAAAATAATGAAAATATAATATAATAACGAAATAACACTTTCACTGTACAGAAACTGTACAGCAAAGGACATTTACATGACATTATCAAAGATCATTATCATTTCATTATCAAGACTCCGTTATAATAAAAGCTGTTTGAATTGTGAAATGATATCTTACCTCGTGCGCACTTCTGCACTTTGTTGTTTCTGATTGCAGAGTCCACCGAGCGCGCGCCCTGAACTCACCTGAATGTCTCTGATTGGTCACTGCATTCATAAGCTCAACAGAATCATCTGTGATTGGTTATAATGCGTCTGTCTCTGACTCAGCGCCTGGGAATGCAGATTTGAATTTAGCTGCTGATGATTTGACGCACTGAACGTTCTAATCATGAACGATACAACGTGATTGTATCAAATATAACAAATATTATTGTGTTTTTTGGAAGTTTTGGAAGTTAGAACAGAATCAGGTTGACTAATTACTGGCTGTAAAGATACAAATAAACTATAAAATAGAGCGAGCGAACAAAATAAGGGTTAAGCATAAAAGGACATAAATTATTATTATACCTGGAATTTGCTTAGGGCCCCCAAATCACTAAGTTCGCCCCTAGGCCTATGTCTGTAGTGGCAGGTTACACAGAACTAGTTTCATTGCGTTGCTGATATTCCAGTGTTATTCTAGATGAACATTGCCTTCAAGGCACAATATATATAAAAAAAATCAACATGGTGCAGAATTTTTAGAACACCAAACTAAACTGAAACAAGTTAAACGTTTAAAACCACGAGACGTTCTGCGCCCTATCCCCCCCCCATGCACCCTCTTTTCCACCGCCCTTCGTCTCTTGTTTTTAAAAAGTAAAACCTAGCTCTGAGTCAAGCGCTCCTTTCTTTCTCCATTGTTCATTCTGTTATGCTGTAATCGAAGATCAGGACACTACAACAACAGACGTGTTTACAACAGTATTGGCATCAATATGTAAAGGCCAGTTTATTCATTTAACTTAAATTGTATTTTATAATAATTTTTATTACTTTGTATTAGGGTTTAGTAATATTCACCTATATTATACTATGGGTTAATGAAAGCAGTGATAAACTCCTGAATCATCTTGACTTCACTTGTACATTAATTAAATAGTAGGCTATTTGTAACATTACCATATGATAATAAAAGAAGGGTATATGTATTTTAATACACAGTATAACAAACATACAGGTCAAATATTTACAATGACTAAGCTGTGCCATTCAGTCCAACTAATTAAATTAAATTAAATTCAAGATTATTTGTAAAGCGCTTTTTACGATACAATCGTTGCAAAGCAACTTCACAGGAAATTACGTTTCTAAAATAGATTTATATTGTAGAAACTCAATATAATTAACTTATGGCAAAATGTGGTTAATTCGATATAATCGCTGATGGTTGGCTTCTTCCGAGATCCTCCGAGGGGTTATCATCGTCTCTTCTCAGGTGTTCGGTCATCTCAGATCATTTAAGGGTTGGATCCAGACTGAAGCTTGTGTAATTATGGGATGTTAATCCCGTGGCAGAAACAGAAAAACAAATAAAGACAATTAGCGTAGATGTTGTTCCATCCAGGAACAACCCTGGATAAAATTATCAGTATAACCCAAGCTAAAGAATAATAATGTGCGTTTGATCAGATATAACTGCAGTACAAGATTATGGGATGCATTATATGAATGCTTGGATAAAGAGATGTGTCTTTAATCTAGATTTAAACAGAGAGAGTGTGTCTGAACCCTGAACGTTATCAGGAAGGCTATTCCAGAGTTTAGGAGCCAGATATGAACAAGTTCTTCCTCCTTTAGTGGACTTTGCTATCCGAGGTACTACCAAGAGTCCAGAGTTTTGTTCCTAAGGGAGCGGGTTGATTGTAGCGTGATAGAAGATTAGTTAGGTACGCAGGAGCTAAACCATTTAGGGCCTTATAGGCAAGTAATAATATTTTATAACTGATACGAAACTGAATAGGTAGCCAGTGCAGAGACTGTAAAATTGGAGTAATATGGTCATATTTTCTTGACCTGGTAAGGACTCTAGCCGCAGCATTTTGTACTATCTGTAGCTTGTTTATTGAAGATGCAGTGCATTACAATAGTCCAGTCTAGATGTCATGAATGCATGAACTAACTTTTCTGCATCAGAAACAGTAAACATGTTCCGTAGCTTGGCAATGTTTCTAAGATGGAAGAATGCTGTTTTTGTAACATTGGAAATATGATTTTCAAAAGATAAGTTGCTGTCTAATATAACACCCAGATTTTTTTACTGTAGAGGAAGTAACATTACATCCGTCTAGTTGCAAATTGTAATCCAAGAGATTCTGTAAAGTGTTTTTAGGTCCAATAAGTAATATATCTGTCTTATCTGAATTTAATAGGAGAAAATTACTGGTCATCCAATCTTTTATATTTTTAACACACTCCGTTAGCTTAGATAGTTTAGAGGTTTCATCTGGTTTTGTTGAGAAATATAGTTGAGTGTCATCAGCATAACAATGGAAACTAATCCCATATTTTCTAATAATATTACCAAGGGGCAACATGTATAATGAAAATAGCAGAGGACCTAGGACAGATCCTTGTGGTACTCCATACTTTACTGGTGATAATTGAGATGCCTCCCTTTTTAAATAAACAAAGTGGTAGCGATCGGACAGGTAGGATCTAAACCATCTTAAAGCCTGCCCTTGAATACCTGTCAATCATCTAACAAATACTAAGTGCTCTAACAATGTTACTGATATTCAATAAATACAGTAAATGCATTACATAGCTACTGTGGATGTAATAAAATTAAATAAGCACACTTTTTATTTCTATATTATTGAGAAAGGCACAGTAATTGTAAGCATGATGATCAGAAACAAAAGGAAATAATTGAACTCATGTTCCCCAACTGGCCAGAAATGGATCTAATTTTGTCCAAAGTAAAGTATCTTAAATGTACTCTTATTTCTGTTAAATTGCAGATTTTTAAAAAGTCAAATAGAAAGTAATATTTCTAGTTGGTCAGGTGACAACCTGTTAAAACAAGGTTAAACCATTCCCACTTGGCATACTGTAACTGACTCTATAATAATGTAACGGATGTGTATGCCCGTGGTGTCAATGTAAACCTCACTCCCCTGACCTCAAATAGAGGCGCTCTAGCAACTGACGCTAGAGACTGTAGCCTTTGGCGTTACTTGTTAGAGTGCCCGCCTCCTGCGTGGGAATCCTGGGTTCGAGACCCGCTCGGCACTAGATACGAGTTTGGACTGTGCGGACCCGGGAGGGGTTGTTACAATAACATTAGTATGAATACATAGACTAAAGCATTGTGATTCAATATAAGATAACTGTATGGTTTTGTCAATATTGCTTTAAAAGCATAAATAGAGCCTGTTATTTGCTCATTAATAAAAAATGCCTTTTGAAAATGACTGTAGCTCACAAATGAGACTGGTCTGTTTGTCTGTATTAGCATGAGAAGGCAGATTGGGTTTCTGTTGCTCTGCACAAATATCACAACTGCTGGTAATGAACTCAATAATACAAAACAATAAGAAAGCAGTTCTGTCAGGACCACTATCGTCAAAGATGATTGACAAGTAGCATACAGTTTGGATAGGTGGTATGGCTCTATTCTGGGCCTGGCATATATATATTCTTGTGGTAAGTTTGATTTGAGCTAGCAATGGTTGATTGGGTCTGCCGGAGTTTGATACCGCGGCTCCCCCTCACGATACTGCTGCAGCCACAACTAACACTACACATAATTCAGCCTTTTCTGCTGTTTTTACTGAATCCATCAGTCCACATTATTTTAAATACATTTGGTTTATCTTTTCCTACTTTATTGTCCTATTTTGTCTCCAGTATTTAAACGCAAACAGAATCCTGTGTTTCTTAAATGTCACCAGGTGCCACTGATAAAGATGTTTTTTGCAATTATTGAACTATTTGTTAATTTATTTTAGTAACAAGATCAACTTAAACTATAAGAGAGCTCTAAAAGTCAAATTTGAACGTGCAACAGTTCAACTGAGAACAGTTCACTCAAAATGTGTCCATTACTCACCCTTGTGTTGTGGACTTTCTCGTGTTAATATTCTTTCTTCTGTGGAACACAAAAGAAGAAATGTGGAAAGCAAAGATTAATGGAGGACATCAGTTTTCATTGAATAATGGTTTATTTGACTTTGGAATATTTAATGACTTCAGAAGATTTAGAGTCATTTACCATACAAAGCACTTTAAAGGGGTCATATTTTACTTTTAAAAACATTGTATTTCACCACAGGAGGTTATGAATTTTACATCAGAATAGACATCTGCAATGTACAGCAGTAATGCATTTACAAGCTAATTAAAGTGACATTTTCTCTTTCTCAGACCAGGAACATCTCCGGAAACAGATGGATAATCAGGAAGAGATGAAAGGACTGATACAAGATATTGCTAGAGAAAGTTTGTGCTCAAATGTTGGTAAATATTAAGCCATGTTTTTGTTCCTTTTAATTCTGAGAGATTTCAAGTAAAAATTTAAATTAAATGTACAGTGTATAAATCTATATATGTGTGTGTGTGTGTATGTATATATGTGTATATGTGTATATGTATGTATACAGTGCCCTCCACTAATATTGGCACCCTTGGTAAATATGAGAACCGGTGGCTTTGAAAATAAATCTGCATTGTTTATCCTTTTTATCTTTCCTAAAAACAATGCAACCTATCATTGAAGTAAAACAATATAAAGTTGGGGGAAATCTCACTGTGAAATAAATGCATTCTCTAGTTCATGTTAAAAGGTTCATTTTGTGCTCAGTTACCCATTTTAGTGTTTATTTTGGATTGGTGTCCTGGTGGAAGATCCAACCACGGCCCATTATAAGATTTCTAACATAGAAAGTCAGGTTTTGATTTTGTATCTGTTGGTATTTGATAGAATCCATGATGCCATGAATCTGAACAAGATATTCAGGACCTCTGGCAGAAAAACAGGCCCACAACATTAAAGATCCAGCAGTGTATTTAACCGTGGACATGGGCTACTCTTTTATCCCTGTTTGTACTAAACTCATCTTGAGTGAAAGAGAAAAACTCTTTCAGGAAAAAATTCAGGATAGAATAAATGTATAATTTTGAAATAAATTTATTTTACCTTGTTTGTAACAAAAAACTTATGAGGTAATAACCAAACACTTTCCCACTTAGGGAAACTAACAAATTTAGACCAATAAGATATAGAGCGAGGCTTAGTAGCAACCTCCTTTAAAAATAGAGAGCGAATAGATTTGTTGTTTTTAGTCTGTGAAAAACATATTTTACCACATATTGTATCCGTTAGATTGACTATGGGCATATCAACCAATTGCACATCTCTAAATAAGGAAACAATACACAAATTAATTGCAGAGAAAACAAGAGAGAATTCCTTGGGAGTCACAGGAAAATTAAAGTGCACAAGAAACTCCTCATAAGTCATAAGATACCCTTGAGTGTTAAACAAATGAGACACTAAAACAATACCCTTATCAAACCAGTTTTTCAAAAAAATACTTTTGTGCTTATACAGAATACAACGATTGTTCCAAATAAAGTAACGCTGCGGAGAGAAGTTGTGCTTGTAAATCAATTTCCAAGCCAACAAGGCTTGAGCGTGAAAGGTAGATAGTTTTACTGGCAATTTCTCAATCTTATAATCACACATTAGCAGAAAAGAAAGACCCCCAAGTTGGTTAAAAATAAAATTAGGAATAAAATTCCACAGAGAAGGTTTAGTCAGACAAAATTTTAACCAATTGATTTTGAGTGTGTTATTTAAAGTAGAGAAATCCAAAAAATCAAGTCCACCACTTTTAAGAGAATTTACGACAACAGATTTACGAATATAGTGCACCCGATTCTTCCATAAAAAATTAAATAAAGTCTGATCAATAGAATTAACACTTTTATTGTCTAAATGTATAGTTGAAGCAATATAGGTCAGTCTAGAAATTCCTTCAGCTTTTGACAGAAGAACTCTACCTCTAAGGGACAAGTCCCTTAATAACCAAAGATTAAATTTTCTTTTTATCTTTTCAAAGGCAGGGTTCAAATTAAGGGAAACTCTATCTCGTTCATTTTTTGAAATGACAACGCCTAAGTAATCAACATCTTTTTTAACAGGAATACCATCCAAGGATAAAAGGGAAGAATTTTTTTAATCTAAAATTTCACTTTTTTATATTAAGGTACAAACCTGAAGCATTAGAAAACAACTGAATAGTTTTAATTGCCTGATGGACCTGGGTCGGATTTTTTAAAAACAGGGCTGTATCATCCGCTAGTTGACTAATTAAAATACTTCTGTCAGCAATATGAATTCCTTCAAGCTTACTATCCTTAATACAATGACAGAAGACTTGAGCTACAATAAGAAGGAGGTATACGGATGCTGGACATCCCTGCCGAATACCTCTCTCTAAAATAAATCTCTGTGTAGTGCCGTGTCCTAATTTCACTGAGCTATTTCCCCCAGCATTCAACGTTTTCATCGCATTAAAAAAAAAGGCCCGAACCCAAAACAAAAGAAGTTGAAAGGATGCTCAATAGTGTCAAAAGCCTTGAAGAAGTCCAAAAACAGAATTAAACTATCATCCTCAATAAGTTCAGAGTAATCAATGAGGTCAAAAACAAGTCTAATATTATTAAAGATATGACGATTTTTCATGAAACCTGACTGATTTTCATCAATAATGGAGTTCAAAACAAACTTAAAACGTTTAGAGAAAATAAGAGCAAACAATTTATAATCATTATTAAGAAGGCTAACCGGTCTCCAATTGTCTAAAAGAAGAGTGTCCTTTTTAGGTTTAGGTATTAAACAAATGACACCTTGCTTCATACTGACAGGAAGCTCAGAGCAATTCAAACTCTCTGTATACACTTGCAGGAGAAACGGAGATAACAGCTCAGAATATAACTTATAAAATTCAGCCGTTATTCCATCACTACCAGGAGACTTGTTATTTTTTAAATGTAAAATTGAATCTTTAACCTCATCGATAGAAATTGGCGAGTCGCATACAATTTTTTCATCATGACTAATAGTATTAACAATACCAAGATGTTTACTGAGAGTGTCCAGATCGGCTTGATTAAATTTAGATTTATACAAATTTGAGTAAAACTTATAGCAAAATTGGGAAATTTCTTTAGGATTTTCTGAGAGAACCCCTCCAATATTTAATTAAAAAAATAGAATTATGTTTAGCCCTATTTTTCTCAAGCTTAAAAAAATAGGAAGACATTTGCTCTCCGTGATCAAGCCACCTTTGCCTTGATCTTATAAAAGCACCTTCTGCTCTTAATTTATATAAGTCATCCAACTTAATTTATAAATCAACTAAAGAAGTTCTTTGACTATCGGACAGATTTTCAGGCAATATCTTGGTAATAAAGGAGATTTAACTAACAATATTAGCTTCTTCGAGACGTTTTAATTTAGCCAAATTACCACTAAATTTTCTGAGGTATTTCCCAATTTCATATTTTAACAATTCCCAGTTTAAACCAAAATAATCTTCTCGTTTTGCTTTATTCCAATAAAAACGAATAAGTCTTTCAAGCTTTGACTTAACCTCATTACGTTTAAGCAACGAACTATTCATTTTCCAGTAAGAGCCCTTGTTAAATCTAGCTTCAGGAGAAAACATAATTTTAATATAAACAGCCTTATGATCTGTTAATGGCGTTGTAGAAATATCAACATGAATATAGTCTTTATCTAAATTTCTAGAGACTAACCAAAAGTCAATTCGTGAAAGACTAGATAACTTTTTATTGCTCCACGTGAATTCTTGGACATTGGTATTTTTAACCCTCCAGATATCTACAAGTTCTAATCTATGCATAAAATCTTTCAAAGCGGTGTTTGTGTTTGATCGGCGACCAGGTGGCCACCTATCAAGAGATTCATTTAGGATAGTATTAAAATCACCACCAATCACTAAGTAAGCATTTGGAAATTTTGACTGCCAATAAGTAAGCTTATCTTCCAAAACGAATAATAACTGATCATTTTCAGATCTAGAGTTATACCCATAATAATTAACAACAATAAGATTTATATTATAGCATTTTAGAATTAACAAAATAAAGTGCCCATACTCATCACAGTATGTGTGCAACACATCACCTGCAAAATTATTTTTCAAACAGGAAACGCCTGCAGAGTGCTCTGAACCATGAGAAAACCATATCTCACTACCCCACTGCGACTTCCAAAAATTTACATCTTTATCATTAGAATGAGACTCTTGAAAAAAAACAGTCAGAACCAAACTGTCTAGAAAATAAAAATAAGGCCTTGCGTTTAACAAGATCTCTTAAACCCCTGGCATTTAAAGACAAAACAGAAAAAGACATTTAAAGAACTCACATAAACTGGAACAATTAACCTGCTTTAAGAAAGATTTATGAACTTAGATTTTTGAAAATAGGTCACAAAGTAAAAAAAATGCTGAAAAAAGAGCAGCACCATATTAAATATCCAAAATTACAAAAAGAACTGGAATGAAAAAACTGGAGGCAGCTTCTTAAATGTATCAAACATACCCGTATCAATGTCTGTAAAGTGCACCTGACAGAACAGTCAAAGTCAAAAAAGGCTAAGCCTGTTATTAAGATGAAAGCACTTTAGGTAGACAGGATGATTTCACCCTGCCCTTGAATGAAAGCTCTGACTCCGACGAAGTGGTAGGGTTAAAAGTTCGCGAAATAATCCGACTTGTACAGCTCCGTCTTTCTTTTTCCTGCGCTTGGAGTTTTGGCACGATTCTCGCACTAACTGAGATTTGCAAGCGCAAAGGGGAGGCGGGTCCACCTTCTTGTAGCCAATCAAATGAGGCTCTCGCTGACTCTCCATTTACTCTTATCTGATTGGTTCAAATAAACTCATCAAACGCCAAGACATTTATCTTCATTTAAGTTCGGGGACGTTCTTGCTGCCGGAATGATACTTTTATCGTACACACGCAGTAAAAAACAAATAAATACCAACTTAATTAAAACATTATATTTTATAAGTCGTGTACGTTAAAATCCATAAACAGAGACATGGTTTGAAAAATTGACAAGTTCAGATTTAAGTAGCTTTATTGGCATAGCAAAAAAAGGGTTTTACAAAGTGTAGCACTCTGATACCATAGTGTTGAGCATTTTCACATAACATCATTTTAATTATAAAGTTTAATCAGATTATACTATTTCAATGTAAAGCAAAACCAAACCAAATAACGTTAACACCAGCTCGTAATTCAGTTTGAACACATGGGAGTCTAGCTTAATGGTACACGACTTATAAAATATAATGTTTTAATTAAGTTGGTATTTATTTGTTTTTTACTGCGTGTGTACGATAAAAGTATCATTCCGGCAGCAAGAACGTCCCCGAACTTAAATGAAGATAAATGTCTTGGCGTTTGATGAGTTTATTTGAACCAATCAGATAAGAGTAAATGGAGAGTCAGCGAGAGCCTCATTTGATTGGCTACAAGAAGGTGGACCCGCCTCCCCTTTGCGCTTGCAAATCTCAGTTAGTGCGAGAATCGTGCCAAAACTCCAAGCGCAGGAAAAAGAAAGACGGAGCTGTACAAGTCGGATTATTTCGCGAACTTTTAACCCTACATACACAACAAGTCATTTAGACATGTGACAGTCAGTTTTTTTTACACATACAGATTGGTTCTACGCGGTCAATCCGTTTTGCAGTTCTTTAAACTGCTGTTTTCGCTTGCAAATCACTGTTCACAGGCTTGCAGTGCTTTTGACCGTATTTTGGCGAAAAAAACGTGCCAAAAGTGTAAGCGCGGAAAAATGGAAGTCATACGAATGCAGATCATATTTATTTAGTGTCAGCATGAAGTTGCAGTTTCACAAAACATGAATTACACTTACGAGTAACAGCAAAACGCTGCAAATCCTTTTTTCTTGCGCTTATAACACGATTTACACCTTTGCAAAGTTTCTCTTGCGCTTGCAAATTTTATTTGCGCTTGCAGTCTTATGTACACTTTCACAAATCTTACCATACGCATGCAAATCTTTATGACGTAAAAATAACTTCATACTTTTCTTTATTACCGGTGGTTTACTCGGGGTAATAGGCAATGAATGGGAACTCCTCTTCAGCTAAACAGAACGCATCTTGCTCGCTCGCGCAATAAACAACGTAATCATGGCCACTACTGGCTGGTGAGCATGCATTTGCACTAACGCTAGCCACATTAGCATCAGCCGAAGAGTTGCTGAAATGTCCACGTTTACGCCCCATGTCGACGCTATATAGGGGAAATCGTTAAATCGAAGATCTAACAAAACAACACACGTAGCATACAATGAATTAAAAGTCCCTTTTGCACTGTCTAAGCACAGATGGTGCAGGAGCTCGTACTGTTACGTCTGATTAGGTAGCCATCTTGGACCCCCAGGAGACAAGTGTTGATCTCAAACTCTCCGTCTAAAAGTGTGTGTTTGATCACAAACTCTCCGTCTAAAAGTGTGTGTTTGATCACAAACTCTCCGTCTAAAAGTGTGTGTTTGATCACAAACTCTCCGTCTAAAAGTGTGTGTTTGATCACTAACTCTCCGTCTAACAGTGTGTGTTTGATCACAAACTCTCCGTCTAAAAGTGTGTGTTTGATCACAAACTCTCCGTCTAAAAGTGTGTTTGATCACAAACTCTCCGTCTAAAAGTGTGTGTTTGATCACTAACTCTCCGTCTAAAAGTGTGTGTTTGATCACAAACTCTCCGTCTAAAAGTGTGTGTTTGATCACAAACTCTCCGTCTAAAAGTGTGTTTGATCACTAACTCTCCGTCTAAAAGTGTGTTTGATCACAAACTCTCCGTCTAAAAGTGTGTTTGATCACAAACTCTCCGTCTAAAAGTGTGTGTTTGATCACAAACTCTCCGTCTAAAAGTGTGTGTTTGATCACAAACTCCGTCTAAAAGTGTGTGTTTGATCACAAACTCTCCGTCTAAAAGTGTGTGTTTGATCACAAACTCTCCGTCTAAAAGTGTGTTTGATCACAAACTCTCCGTCTAAAAGTGTGTGTTTGATCACTAACTCTCCGTCTAAAAGTGTGTGTTTGATCACAAACTCTCCGTCTAAAAGTGTGTGTTTGTCGATTGCGTGGGTTTTAGTGATGTTTAGTGATGTGAAATGCGGGACTGTTGCAGGGGCGCGGGAAGGTGTTTTATGTAGGGGGTGCTGGGGGGGGGGGGGTGTAGTCAATTTCTGCGTATAAATATTACGCCAAATAGAAACAGAAAATCGTGCTATAGCCTATGCACTTTCATGAGATCGTGTTAGACAACAATTAGCTATTTTACAAATGGGAATAGGCTACAATGAATTCATAACAATGTTTTACATTCAAGTTACATTCAAGCTTAAAAACCCTTAAAATGTATAGTGAAAAGTTTTTTTAAAAGCATTTGGAATGCAATAAAGTAATTTTAAAGCTGTTTTTAAAGCATTTGCTGCATGGATTAAAACGATAGGCCAATAAATAATTCACATCAGTCAGACAAAATTGCATTGCAACAAATCCTTTAAATTTCAAGGACAAAGATTTACATACTTTTTTTTTTATTGAATACAATTATAAAATAAAACGCAAATTATAATAATCGGGCCTGTTTTAGGCTTTCCCTTATTTTTATATTTTAGATGGTGAGGTGACGGGGAAAAATGACTCGCCATCTCCTCATTGGAGAAAAATATGCATCTTAACGGATTACATAGGCTAATGAAGAGTTTTTTTTTTTGAATTATTTCGTTTTAATTATTTTTA